>JAULCD010110991.1:0-23867 GCA_032361085.1 Calliostoma canaliculatum
TTATTATTTTATTGTAATGCCAACATTTTTCTTACCTTTGAAGGAATATTAGAAAAGTTATGTATTTATTAAAACCTTTAGAGATTTATAATAAAGTAAAAAAAAAGTTGAACATGTCCCAGATCAGGATGATTTGTCTCTTGGAAATAAAATATTCGGAAAAAAATTCCATGATAACCCCCAACCATCAAAAACCTACTATATTTTTTATGAAAAGTTTTTATCACATTTAGTATGTATATTGCACGATCTAACAAGAGATGTCAAATGAATAAAAGTGAAAACACTTTGACAGGTTCATAGGGTTGGGTTTTTTTAATCTTTAAAAGTGCATACTTCAAATAAAATGATGTAAGAATTAAAAGAAAAAAAAATTGAACTTGTCATCATTTGTTGCTAAACTGACAGCATAATGAGAAAAACCACTTCACACAGAAAGATGCATTTCAAATCCAAACCTGTCTCTCTGATTGTCTTATTTGGGTTTGGGGATTAGTTAACCCTAACGTATCTTATCATGATGTATCTCTTCTAATCTAAGTACTGTTTTAACAACAATTATATAGCTTAAGATCATCCCTATGCATATTGACAACTCTTTTTTATATCAAATTTTGCAATTGTTAGAAGTGATGTATTAACATTTTACAGTCTGGAGAAATTGTTCTATCTTTGGATCTTTGGACTTTTTTACTGATATAACTGTTGATGGATATGTTATGTTGCATTTCTTTAGTGTTATGTAGAGTACTAAATTTAGAATATTTACGCGCTACTGAACTATTTTTGTGTGAATCCTATGAAAGTCACGATGTTAGGTCACACGATTAATCTACATTAAAACTCCATACTCCCCTTTAAGCTCGACCAACGTGGCTTGAACGTGTGCCTATAACATTTGAAATGATAGATTTGTTTTCATATTTTTTTAAATGATAAAATTTAACTTAATTTCAATTGCTAAAATTTCATTAAATGGAAAAATTAACCATCATTTGCAAGTTTTAAGTTACAATAATCATTAAAAAATATATAAACCAAAGTAAAAATAAAAATATTTTAAATCTTCCAGAAAATGAAATTCAATAATGAAACTAATTTATTTTCTTTTAAAAGTTTTTCATCCAGCAGACTCCAAAATGTCTGTCAGTGAAAACAATAAACAATAATAAACGTCAAACTTGACATTAACTCATCTCACGTTCTAAGATCATGGCACCTTTTATTATTTATTATTTTATCTGGCCAGAGCCTGACAACCCTGTCCTCACTTTTTATGTGAGGTCAGTCTTTAAAGAGACTGAAGACTTTTTAACACCAATGGAGAGTCTTTGTTATTATTTCCATTGTTTATTTGTTCTTTTAAAAGGGATTATCTGCATGTAAATCCGACAGACTAATTCAAATGTCTCAAAGATTTAGTGTCTGACATTATTTCACACATGTTTGCTTAATTTAACCAAAAATGCCTAGAGAGAAAATTGTACATTTAAAAACAATTCATTGTTTTTCTGCTTATTTCTTTGTTATCTGGGGATTAAAATCATTAAGCTAATTAGACTGTCTTAAAAACGAATTCTTTAGAAGCAATTATCACCATTCTGTTGTGTGTTATTAATTAGGATTACAAATGAAGATTGTCTCTGACATTGACTTGAAAAAGTTTAGGTTTGAGTAATAAAAATTATAAACAGTCTAACGATGTAATTAGTACCCTTCACACCTCAATGTATATATAAAAGTAGACTCTAGTTTAAATAGATTCATTTTAGAAAACAAACACTTGGGAGAAGAGTTCTTTGAAATTAGTAAGGGTGTGAAATAATCTCATTTGAAAAAAAGCCCCCAATGACTTAAAATTATTCATGAATTTATGTTTTTAACTTTATAAAAGCCTCTAGTGAATTGTTACTGTCGGTCTCTAAATTTCAACCTAAATAGGCTGTGCAAACCTATACTGGGGTCAGAATTTTAGTCAAACTAACCTTAATTCATCATTATAGGGTTTATCATGGATTATTTCAAATAAATCCATGTTGTTCACTGTATCAAAGGTCATCAACCATTATGCTTAAATTTGAGGTTTTGTTATGTCGCAATGACTTAAACATGCTTGGTTTTATTTATACATGGATTACCTATCTGATTTAGACAGATTTTACCATTACAAAGATTATTTATGCACCTCGAACTACTTGTGACAGTTGAGTTTTCTTTCAATTAATTTTAATGTTACAGTGAAAAATAATTTTATTATGTTTTATTTCCAGGATGTTTCATGGATTCTCCAACCCCGATAGACTCACCAACACTTGAGATGAGGTGAGTGATTTATTCTGAAACACTTTGAATATTAGACATTTGTTTACATTCATACTCTATAAGTGTAAAGGAATTTACAGGTGACCTTTACTGAGTATTATTTATATTATCTTGTGGAACCTACCCAATAACTAAAGTGTATGTGTACATGTCATGAAGTAACATTTGAAACCATGCTAGCTAAGCATGTGTCATATTAGATTCTGTAACGCTGTATAACTTTTAATCACCCGCAGCTGAAATTTCATTGTCTTATCAATTGTTTGAGGGAGCGATAATCTACGCTTGCTAAGCCTGGCTGGCAGATAATTACCCAAGGTAGCAAGTACCTACACCTTTATCTTTGTGTCTAATCAAAATGATTTGTATGTAAACTAGAGGTTGCTCTGTTGGGGGTATCAGTTGCCAGTCAGTGCAGGCTGTGAGTGCTGACAAATGTGTGCCATGTGTGCTACTAGTTAAACTGACCAGCACAGCAGATGGGACCAGTTTGCTCTTCGACCTGTTAACAAGTCGGTGACACATTGCCTGGTCATAGCCAGTTGTCATCCTTATCTCGGCTTGTGGTCACTCACTAGTTATGACAGGTGTGACCGGCCTACCTTGACCAATCGATCCCAACCTTCTTTGGGCCTACGGCTCCCTTTGAGGAATATGTTTCATAGCTACTTTTGTAGCTCAAGAGCCTTAACGATTTTTAGTAGAATGGACTGCAATATATGCAACAATAAATGTGATTGCAGTCTGTGTTGTTGAAGGCAGCTTGGAGTGTAGTTTGAAGATTGTTTGATGGCTTAGTAGCAACAGGTGTATTTGCTTACACAAGATCTGAATTGCTCTTCAACAACCATTAAGACTCTTAAAAGCTTAATGTAGAAAACCTTTAAGATGGAATTCTGTTTGAACTTCCTTCTATTTTATAACTTTCTGAACTTGTAATACTAGAAAGTTTCAACTTTCTACCACTGCATATTGATAAGTAGGTGTGGCTATTAGTTTTCAGAGTATGTAGTTTTAATAACTATTTGTAGAGATATGTTTATTTCATAATAAAAGCAAGTATGTCTTTGACAAAAGCATTATGTAACTATGCAAAGCTGATTAAATTTTACAAACATTATATGATGTGATAAAATGCTTTATTGTTTCGGAAACAAAAGAATTTTAATTGTATGTCAAACAAAATATCCTCCATCTTATTGGACACTTGACTTTGAAGTACAAAATCATATGCAAACACTCAATTAATAAGTATCAAAATATGTTCCTTTTGTTATTCTACTGTAAATTTGTAACAATCATTACATCAACAGCACCCTTTGATGGTAATACATTTGATTGAAAACTTTCATAACCGTTTTTAAGAGAATTGAACTGTTTTTCTTTCATTACCCTGTAACACAAGGGCCCCCTACCATTACACTGTTGTAACACCCAGGTGCTAACCCATAAGTAAAACAACTGAAAAGTGAAAGGACAATGGTCTAATCTCTCAACTAAATTGTGTGATTTTCACACACATTCGGCGTATGCATAGCTGTCAATCAACAACAATGTCTTTGTTTTTGCACCTGAAATTTACATGATTAATTGTTCTGTTTTCTCATTTACCCTATTTGTTTACTGAGTAATTGATACATTAATTAAATGTCTAGCTATTAAGGAGAGCAGGATCTGTCTCATCTGGTGAATTTCTGCTGTAGAAAACTGAAATTCCCTTTCATCTTGATATGTGTTGATTGTGTTTGACAATGTTTATCCATGGTTAATGCTTATTACTAAAAACACTAAAGGAATGTTATGAATGAAAATCAAGAACATGAGTGAACAGCACAGTCTATATTCAATTTAAAAATTACTTGTGTATATTTGCAGACCAATCTCCTATAAATGTGCAAACTAAACTATTCCTAAATTTAGGGTCTAAAATACCCATATTTTAAATTGAACAAAACATTTATCTCAAGGTGGGATGTTAGATTTTAAAGTGATCACTTTTTTTCAAGAATATGTACCTTATTTTTGTTAATGTATACTGCATGGGTTTTTTTGGGAGGTTTGTACAAATGTTATATCGGTCATTCACAGAAATTAAATGAAATTATTTTTTAAATAAAGACAAAAAAGCATAACCTAAAAACACTACAACTAAATAGTCTTGTATGTTGTTCCCAATAGCTACCTGTAATCGTCTGGATGCACCTGTCTGTAATTACTGGCAATAAACTGATTAAGGAAACACTACCTACATAACCACTCAAGCAATAAAGTCATCAGATACCACGTGGTTATGTGTTAAAAATTTAATGTCCATCAAAAACATGTCGCAGTTGTTAAACGGAACAAAGGTAATCTATTATTGAAAAGAAATTACATGTGTAAGCCCAAATAGTCTTTTTAGTGAGAAATGTCTAATTACCATTTTATTATCTGATGGTTTCTTAAATACACCATCAGCTCATTACTTTCATGACACCTATCCTTTTACTGTCACAGTAGGTTTTAATTGCTTGATAATGACTCTGCTGATCACTTTAGAATGTGTATTAAGATTGGCAATGATCAAATGATGACTGCAGACACGAAAGTAATGACCTCTTTTTGTTCTCTACCTTAATCATAAATCGAACATTTGTAATTTTTTCAAGTCTCGAGTCCATTTGGTCATTAGTATGTCACAACAATGCAGTGTTTCCATTGTTGATACACTTGAGTGCCTTTTCACTTTACAAATTTAAACTTGCATATGTAAATTTAAAAAATTATGAAGCTTAAGAATGCAGTTTTGTATAAAAATAATAGTACTTAGCATAGCTTTATACTTTAGACCCTTCAATTCACAGGTGGATGACCAGTTTTAGCTCTGTAAGAGTCCATGGACTTGTTGCATTAAAATCAGTAAAAATACTGTAATGGAATGACGAATGTAAAGATACAATAGGCAACACACAAAAATTTGTGATTTTGTTTGCATGTCTTTAAAATTTAAGTTAAGTCGATCGTATGGGAATTTAATTTTCTTATGAAAATATTTTTTCCTGATATCAAATTTTAATAAGGTAAAAAAAAAAATTTTAGTTGCAGTAAAAGATATGTTATTTTTTGGACATAATAATAAAAAAATAGATTTCGCATCTATTTTCTAGGCAAGGTCGGGTAATAAGAACCACCCAAAAACAATTTATTTGGCCTTATCCCGTACATCTATTAAATTTCATATGTGGCTTGTTTCAAATTAAGATAAATCAGTAATTTGAATTTACTTTATACTGAATCTCTAAATTTGAATCAAAATGGGCTATTTTAAAAGAAAAACATTGTACTAGTATGTGTTTGCAATTTTATTACTAGTAGTTTACAATGACTTGGGACTGAAGTAGTTCTAAAAATAAATTTCATAAACTTGCTGAATGTGTGTTTTATTCCTTGTAATTCGAAACTGAGGATACAAGCCAGGTGGTGTGTGGCAGGGTGAATGCCTTAACCCTATTTTTTTCTGACTAGCCTGCGACAAAGGATGAACACCCTCTGAAGCTGGACCAGCTGTCTGTACCGGCTGGGTAGCCCTTGTTCAGTGCTAGTGCAGTTCAGGCTCAACATGGCAAGCCTTAAAATCAATATTTCTATTGTACTCCCTCATATAATTACCCCTTAAAATCAATAGGCAACGCACTGATGAACTTAAGTACATTCCTAGTGCAAAATTTGAACTTAAATTCAGCGAACCCTACTTAATTAAAGTAATGGCTTTACAACTTGTGTTCCCAATGTGTTTTAACACAGTAAATTGATGAAATGTTACAGATATAAAATTAGTTTTCCATCTATGTATTTAGAAGTTCAGTTGTATAAAATGCATGCACAATAGTTTTATTCTTTATACAGAGTGTGCATTTTTGAATGCATAGATTTTTAATCTGTAGCAAAGCTAAATTTGTGAAGTAAATAGCACTAAAGCACAACATCGTATCAATTGGGACCCAGGCAATATTATACATTGCACATTTGTTTGTAAGGGATGGCATATTTATGAGAATTTGGAAGTTAAATAAGTTGAATTAAATGTATTTTTTAAAAGGTTTTTAAAAAAGAGACTTGGAAAGACTTTATAGTTGTAATAATTAGAAATAAGGTAATTCTAAGTGGCATTTTACTATATCAGACTTAATGTTCAATATTTTTTGTAACTATCATATCCTGTGACTTTTATTTATTTTTTTATGCCAGTGCTCCTTAATGAGAAATAAGTTCTGTTGGTTGTTTGTTTATGTCATTACCAGTTGTTAATGGCAAAAGAGAAGCAGTAAAAGCTACCATGTTAGCAATAAACATAATATGGACACCAATCAACCAAATGTATCAGACGACTGACTTGCAAATTCAGATAGCATTTTGGTCATTCTTGAGTGAGCATGGCCAGTGCCTAAGCATACACAATACATTGCTATTTCAGAGGTGTGAATTTTGATGCAAAGAGCTCCAATTAGCTTTGGGTTATGTTTATAGCAGGTTATGCTTCAATGAACAGCTATTAGACAGGTGCTAAATCAACTGATGCGCTTGACTGATTTTCTATTGATTGCTTGCTGGTGCTGGTTTGCGTAGACAAAACTCCAATGAACTGATTTTTTAAAATCTTTTCCATAGAAGTATAATGTTACACTTAGAATAAGGATAAATCACAACCCCCAAAGCTTAGATATATTTTGTTGAGAGTATTGTGTTATACCCAAAGTTAAATATCAAATTTAATACTTTTTAATTTAACAACAGTATGCAGTGTTTTAGATGGCTCATTATCATCGGTTATAGACTTATAAAATTCAGATTTGACAAATCATTTCATCAATGATAAAGGAGTAAGAATATACTCCGAAACGTTGTGCTTATGTCAAACTTAGAAATTGATATTCATGAAGTTTTTTAGACTTATGTTCCACACTTCTAAATGCCTATAAAGAACATTTTATAAGTAGTCTTATAAAAATCTTGAGAGTAATAAACAGACTACTTGGTATTTTAAATACAGAAACAACTCGGATCATATATTTTTTTGTAAAATCGCTCGTAACTCGTGGGTTACTGATTTGTTCTAATTCAGCAATAACCATGATCAGTTTTAATTTTTTTTAAACTAATTTCTGAACTTAAATCTGAATTAATTTGTAGCATTTAGTATAGTTTTCATAGAGTTGATGTATTTGGCAAAGCATCTGGGTATAAATATTTTTCACCTTTATCATTTTTATTACTTTCTGCCCATGAATATGATAAATTCACAAAAGGAGTTTATACTGTGAAAATGTGTTTTAGGAGCATATTAAAATATTATCACCTGGATCAAACACTGACATTGCTAGGGTCCATCATAACCAGGGCTGCGCTGTATTACCGGTATACGATAAACCGCAATACGACTTACACCTGTAACTACCTCGTGCTGTTTAAAACCTATCCTGTGGTCATCTGTTTAAAAGAGCTCCTTTGAGGATTAGAATTTGGACTTGGTGTTGTACTCAGCACTCTCAGGGTTAAAGAAGTCCAAGAAAGAAAGGAAAGTTACCAGCCTGAAATTACAAGCTGTAAAAAGCTTTGAGAGCCTCTCATAAATAACCCTTGTGAATGGCCAATGGTACTGGACAATGAGTATCTACAATAAACTGAACTCTGAGCTTGCAAGTGCCAGATGCACAGATATGATTGACGAGAGTGAAATTGATTACCAGCAGATTACTGATCCAGAGCTTACCTGTTGTTTATGACAGGTAAAGTGCGCCAAGCGAGGTGAGCTCTAGCAGGTGTTTTACTGCAAGAACTGCCTGATTTTATCACCATATTCCCCAAACACCCCTTGCCAAAGTGTCGCTGTATATTTTCATAGCCCAAAGCACCCAGAATCACTTATAACAATGGGTATGTGCTTTTTTATAAGCAGATTCAATTTTGCCATGGGGGAATACAATGCTGATATGATCTCAAGAGTTTTAATACCTGTCAAGTGTCTTGAGTTTACCTGGCTATATGAACATCAGTTTTTGATATTAACTTTCTAACATGATGGACATGGATTTTTCGCCCTTCTCCATAGTTTGGTAAGTTCAGTCAAGCTTGGATAGTTGGACGATCAAAACTGATTTTCATTTACACACTCAGTTAATTATTTGATTTTGAGTTACTAAATACTCTGTGAAAGTTTGATATTGTATAAAATTTATCTTTTATCCTTTTTTTAGATTATCTCTAGAAAAGTGTTTATTTTATTTGAACATGTTTATGACCAATAAACTTCTAAAAGTTGCTTTCATCACACCTCAAGCTACATTCATTACCTTCATCTAAATCAATTTCTTACATAAAACTGGAGAATACTGCTCTCTATATTGATGTTAATATAAGATATTAAACTAAGACCTTAAGTTTTTAATCAGCTTTTTATTATTTGTTAATCTGATAATGGAAACAACTGAGTAAGGGTTCCACAGGCTTTTGGTAAAACAATAGTGTAAGAAAATTAACATGGAGTCTTTGTTCACAGGGTAAGCTCTTGTAATTGACACCTAAGACAATGGAAAAACATTTAGAGTGTCTGTGCTAGATGGATTATTTTCACCTGGACTAAACTGCGACTTTGTCAAATCAATACTAAACCTTTTAGACAATGGAATATTTTCATAGTCAAACTGGCCATACATTTGATCATCATGGGTTGTTTATGTTTTCCTACCCCAGATCTATTTAAGTGTCTGCAATGAAAGAAAACAATGACTTTTTTTTCTTTGAACTCCTTTTTCCGCAAAGCCCCAGTGACTTAATTCTTGAATGAAAGCTGATCTCCATTCCCTTGGTCAAGTTGCTTGCAGCACAATTGCAGTTAAGGTTTCAGATTAGGAAATAGCAACACTGAATGGTTCTATTTGAGATCCATATGTTAGTGTGGGGTCACAGGGCAGAGGTCATTGTAGCAGGTGCTCTTTGATGTCCCAGTTCCGGTGAACACTGTCCTCTGTCTCCAACTTGTGTCCACAGTCTGTGTCCGATAACCGGGTCACACACAAAGACTCGAGCCCAGTCCTCATCATATCTTCTCCATCCAGAGATACCATTTCATCCAATTAAACTGTGCCAGATGGCTTCAGAATGAAAGAGTACACCCGAACTGAGGTTATTCTTAGAGTTAACATCATTGACTTGCAATCAATATAATTGGTGTGGACAGGAATTAAGAATAATAAAATGAAATCCCATCACTGAAAGAACAGCCATCCTAACCCTTAAAGTCCTAAGCCTATTATTTATCATTTTCAACATCCAATTCCAAATGAAAAACAAACCCTCGCAGGATAGGTTTTCAGCACAAGATTATTACACTTTAAAATTCAACCAACTCTATTTTAGCACTTGTAGGGTTAGCATTATTCTGTGTATTATAATTTGAGTTGTGCAGACAGAAACTTTTGCAAAATGACAGGGGTTTGTGTGCAGATACTTATAATTCATACAAACATAAAAATGATTCAATACATTGTTTTTAAAATGAGTCTCTACAGTTGGAATATTGAGATATGTTCACATAAAATATATTTAAAATGAAACAACACTATAATAGTAGGTATAACTCAAAATGCAAATATAGTTAGACATTCAACAGTGACATGAGATAAATATAACATGTAAAAAAGTAAAAGCTGTTATGTGTACTACGCAGATCTATTTGTTTAATTAGTTTGTGCAGAAATGGTTGGGAAGAGTGGGTGAAGTAATAAATGAGTATAAAGTTTCTCTTCAGTAAATACACTAATTGGTTGTGTCATCATAAACCTTTGTAGTGTATTTCTGTGTAATAAAATTTATCTCAGAATAGACATTATTTGCTTTTCATTAGCGGTCACAGAACAGTAATTAGTTTTCAGAAGCTCAAATCTTGCAGAAAACAAGTAGGTCATAAAGGAATTTAGTAGGTAAATATAGGAGTTAGAAACAAAAGTGTTATGGAGAAGTTGATGGCAATCTGTTAGAATTATCACAAATGTGTTGGGCTAGATTAGACCTCAATAACCAAAGTTGATGAGGCCGAGTTATTTGATGGTATCTTTTACACTCCTCCCTATAAACCTTCAAATACGACCAGTCCATAAACTCGGACAATCTTGGATAACCGGTCCTTTTGATCTCCATCAGAGAATCAGGTCTTCATTAGAGTCTTCATGGACTCCAATGGGGCAGGGTCCAATCTAGCCCAGACCAGTGTTTTACATTAAAGCCTCATAAAGTTATTAGCGTGGAGTGAACTTGGCTAATATACACACTGGACCAAGGGGTTTGGTTTACAACTGCCAAACTTGTTAACTGAACTGCCGCCCCCCCTCCCTCAAACAAATTTTTAAAGCACAGTTGACAATGATTTTGGCATTTGTATTTCTTTGTTGTAAATGTTGTAAATCAATGTAAACTGAACTTACTACAGAAAAGTATTGGTTATCAATTCCAAATCACTGTAAACCATGCACTTTCAAAATAAAAACTTCTTTTTTTCTTAGGAAAGTGCACAGTTTACGATTTTGGCATTTGTAAACTGAATCCTTGTGACATGGTTTATGAGGTCGTAACATTACTTTGTGAAACAGCACCCTGGTGGATTTTACAGACTTGCAATTTCAGCTAATCTCTGGGTCTGAGTTAGATTTATTATTGTAAGGATGTAAAGGCAACAATGTATGTTCTGATAGGGAACACTGTAAACAACTTGGTGCGCTTTATCACATGTTTCATGTTTCTTATGTAATACTACACTTGGATGGGCTGTGATAATAAACAGACGACCGTGCAGATATTTTGAAAAAGAAAGTTTTATCCAAAACACAAACTCGAGTCAGAAAATTTTAAATCCATATATAATTTGATATAGATTTGTTTTTCACTTGTCATCTTTATTATTTATGTGGTGAAAATATTTAAACCTGAAGACATTTAGATCATATTTTTTTTCTTTTTTTCAAAAAAAATAATTTAAATGATTGTTCCGATTTCCGACTAACCTAGAAAACAGGTGTCGACCCTAGTTGTTTTCTCATTGTAATGAATGACAAACAAACTCACATTATATCATCTAATACTGCTGAAAGTCATTTTTATCTTAGCAAAATATGATATAAAAAAAAAATATTTTAATTAAGCAAAAAATCCTTACCTCTCTACCCTAAATTTTGAAGAGATGTAATATGAACTACAAAATTTATTTTGGGGGGCGTTATTGATATTTATTTTACATTTTTGTCCCATAACTAATAATAAAATATAACTAAAGGTTAAATGATGTTACTGAGTTTAAAAAAAAATTAGATTTGGCTTAGAAGTACCTGTGAACTTTAGTCTTCGAAATGAGTTTTAGTGAGTATTCTTACGCTGTGTTTGTCAGTTTTACTTGGTTGATTAACATTAGATAATATTGGTAATCCTAAATTACTGACTTAGAGATTTTTACAGTAGTGCTGGTGTGTTCTTTCTGTGATACATGGATGTCGGATTTGAGCAATTATTTCTTCATATGTCAGTGTTGGACCCCTTACTTCTTGTCCAACATTACACTTTATTGCAGAGGCAGGTTCTATGCAAATAACAGGGATTTGGCCCCAAGTAGTAAAGATTTCCATTTCCTTTCTTCAAGGTCTGGTATTGTTCCATTCAAGTTTATGACATTGTCTGCCAGGCCACCCAGCCAAATGACTACCTCCCTTGCCAATCTTAATGTCCTCTTGTGAGTACAAGCTTAACCCAAGCTTCAGTATTGCTTCATTCTGAAGCCATCAGGACCTCGCAGAGAGCTATTCTGGAGGAGCGGACGACATTTCAAAAAGCCATTTGTCATGCAATGATGACTTCAGCCCAGTTTACTGCCCTGGGAGCCCCACACAAAGTAACAAAGGCACCCTCATGGGGGTATCCCCAGCAGGCCCTGGTTAGTCCCCTAGTCCTTAACCCTAATTTCCCAGGATCATTTAGCCCTGGTTATCTAACCCTTGCAAAGACAGCCCCCACCAGTGGGTGGTAACTTGGCAGCTAGCTTGGGTTATGTGTTCCAGCTCAAAGTCTTCTGGGAATCTGGAGATCTTTGCCATCCCTTGGACTCAAATTATGTGTGATCTTGACTTGATAACTCCACTTTAATCATGGCGTAATGATGACAGAAATGAAACATTAGTCAATCCTGGGGGGACAGTACACTGAGACAAATGTGTTGCAGATTAACACCATGCTTGTACACTGCAGAACAGTGGGGTTATGTAATCAGATGCTTGTGATAATTTCATGAGGTCAGGCCAAGATTTTTTAAGTGTCACCATCCTCTGCAAGGGGTATTTTTATTAACTTTAAACTAGCTGAGTTTAATGTCATGTTGTGTCCGGTGGACTTGATACCAATCTCCATAATAGCTATTGCATCATGACACTATTTTATAGAAGGTCGACCCATCTTCTTGTATTAAAAACTCAGTTTAATCTTCAATTGCCTACCCCACTATTCAGTGTTAACATTTTATCCAGAACAGGCTATTTTAAATCTATCCTGTGGTATTTTCTTTAAATTTGAAGTTGTTATCCATATATCTTCATTTATTACCACAGGATAGGTTTTAAACAGCACAAGGGGGTCATAAGCTACAATTTTCTGATCCTAGTTTCCAGTTAATAAAGTTATGAAGGCCCCTCACAATAAAAATGTTGTTTGAATTTTTCCAAATTTAGGGCAGGTAGTTTTGGAATTTATCTTTTTTATTTAAAATATTTGTTCCCTCTCTTTAAAAAAATGGTTTGTAGCAGTAGTAGAAGATATAATGTAAGCTTTTTGTCATCATGATGAGAAAAAAGTTAGGGTCGACAGCTATTTTCTAGTTAAGGTCAGGTAATCGAAACCCACAACACTTTTTTTATTTGGCCTTACATACAACCTAAAAAATGCCTTCTAGGATAACATAACATTTCTGAAATAAAGATTTCTATCTCTATGACAGCAACTGTGTACATTTTGTTACTGTCAATAATTTGTCTAGATCTACATGAGATATATTTCTAATGGTTTTGTTCACCTTTAACATGCTGAGTTTATTTTTAGTTGAACATAAAACTTTGACCATCGCATGCTGTTGAGATCCTATTTTGTGATTGTTTTAAGAGTTCCCACACAAACTCTTTTAAAACAAAAACAGAATAGGATCTCAACAGCTTATTAAGTGAGATTTAGGACACTGGAATTAACATGGTGCAAGCAAAGATCTAAGGGTTAAAAACTGCAACAATAAATACTTTTTTGAAAAAATAAAATTTGAAAACAATGAATTAGGTCTCACTTGTAATTATTAATCTTGTGTTGTGCTCTCCTACAAAATATCATTGAACTTCCAAGATATTCATTTATTGTGCCATAAATTTTCAACCATAGGTTTCTATGGTAACATGAGCTATGCTATTGTTTGATGTTGACATTTAACTTCATATTTATAACTGACTGAATATTGCTCGTTGACCATAAGAGGCTTATTTCTCTGTCAGTAATAAAATATTCTCTCTTTTTTTTCAACAAAGTTCATTTATAAATGGCACAATCTTACTAAAATTACTTTGACATTTAAAAGATGGACAGGTTGACCACCTGTGAATAATTATGTTTAAAAACACAATGTTGATGTTGGAAAATTAATGTTGAAGTTGTTGATTCTTATTTCTTAACCTTTAAAATGATGAAGGATGAACCTATTGTGTGGTCATTTGTTTAAAAGGAGGTCTTTCAGCTATCTATTTTGTTTGGAATTTGTTTTTATTAAAACATATCAAAATGTTGTGCTTAGCACTTAAAGGGATTAACATTAGTTTGTTTTATTGAAGAAAGGGATTTGTAAGATTTGTTCATGTGTGCAATGTTACATTTCATCCAGTCACTTATTTTGTACTTACACTTTTCTTCTTCAAATTTCTTTAACCATCTCTAATGAACTGTAACAAATGTTACCCAATAACAATGGTAAAAATTGTTTTGATCAAACACTCGATTCATCAAAAAGAAATGGTTAGTTACACTTAAATTGATCAATTACACATGCACCATTACTCTCTAATACTAATTGCAGCTTTGAGAATAGGATAAGCCAATGAGTCTATTGTACTATCAAGTGTTTTCTCTCCTTTGATGTGCATCCAAAACATTTATGCACTTGTAAAAATGTTGCCGATTGTCTCTAGGGGAACCTCAGTAGGTCTCAGGTAGCCTTTGTTAACACTTACACTGCTGAATAGGGTAGACTTTTAAACTGTGACCAACTTGTGCTGTTAAAAACCTGTCCTGTTGTAATTTGTTTAAAAGAGCTCCTGTAGGAGCTCTTTTAAACAAATTATTACAGGATAGGTTTTTAACTGCTTATTTCAGGCAGATTTTTTACAGTGAAATAGAAAAAAACATTAGGTTCAACATTTAAAGGGTTAATTGGTCGTAGCACTTTTCTGCAGTTAGTTCTCACAGTGTCCACCATTTTGTTTGACTTTAGGGTATATGCTGCATAATCTATTGTTGGCCTGAGTAATCCATTGTTCCTGTGCTTGTGGCTCCGTAGTCAAAGGCCACAATTATCTATTAACTAGGTGCAGGGGACAAAGAGCCCCAGTAGGAGTTTCTCAAGTCAGGGTCTCTTTCTCACCTCAGTTCAGACTAATTTCTCCCATTCATGACTTGTTGAACATCGCCTCATTGAATCTACTCCCAGCCAGGGGAGTCATTTTCTGGGGAAATTTCCCAAGTAAACTGAGGATTAAACTTAAACGTGTTAATGAGAAGTGTGAAAGGTCGTTGAGGTGTGACCCCCAGCCTATCCTGAACTCACAACTTGTTGCAAGTTTCTCACCTTGCCAGAAGCCTGTGCAAACCTTTTGGGTGAAACTGTGTGACCAGATTTAAGACTCTTTTGAATTGTGAATCAGGCCAAGCTGTTTTCAAGGAAGTGCGAGTCTGCGAGGGGAGCAGCTTGTGAGAAACTTTTGAAATTTGGGTTTGACCATCTTGTTTTTTGGCTGTCAGGTGTTGGCAGTGCGGCTCTAACAGATTAAGGCCTGTGTGTAGGTTTAGTCTCTTGTACTTGCTGGAGTCCTCAAAGTCTGGTTACATTTCACATGTGTGGCAGTACGTCTGGTTTGGTACTGATGGCTTAAGGAGTTCCCATTGGTTTCCAGCTAATTGACTTATCAAAGAGTTACGTCTTATATATATATATAAAGTAAAGTTGCAAGAAGAACACAGTCGAAGATCAAAGCTCACACAAGATGGAATACCCTGGACACGTTCTGACCTGGTTCGATATAGATGATGATGTCTGCACAGTGTGAGTGTCTTGGATTATTGCATAAGGGCTGGTGGAATAGGGTTTTGAAGATTTCTTGTCGTTCATACAGACATAAAAATTGTCCTTTTACAAAATTAGTCTGTTTGAAGATTCACTTGATGGAAGGACTATTTTTGTGTGTGTTTGTGTTGATTTATAGTTTCATCATTTATCATGATTTGTATTTCTCAAAATGCAATCTTATTTTTTTTAAAGTTCTTTTTAATCAATTTTAGGATTTTCTTTGAAAACTAAGATTTTTTATTAAAAGTTTTTTTAGTTCTGTTTGTTTCAACTTAATGTTGACTGAAGTACATAGTTAACCCGTATAATGCCTATGAAACATAGGTACATTTCAGTGTCCAACGTAAAATAGGCTGTTAAAAATAGGTTGTTAATTTATTTTTGAGCAAATGTCAGGTACATCGAGAAAAGTCTGCTGTGGGGACAGTATTTTATTTTATGGCTGATGACTTTTTCAGAGGAGCTTTTAAAACATATCTTGAAAGAACAGTATAGTCACAGTTTTCAGATCTAACTTATTTCAGAGCTGTTGGGGTTTAAATTTGAGCAGACATCAATTGTTATGTCTGGAACAGATTGCCACGGAGACATATTTTTGTTATGGTAGCCAGCACGGCTGGCAGAGGCGTTATCAAGTGACTAATTTGATGAGAACCCTAGAACAAACATTAATTTCTCATAGCATCCTACAAGCGAGATGACAATATTTGGTTCCAAGTGATTGGCCATGGTGATATGCCTGTAGGGGGCGGGGCCCTGGTCTCTCTATGGACTGGGAACATGCCTTACTCGCTCATGCATCAACACTGGGTACTAGTTGACTGCATGCTCTCAGATTTCTGGCTCAGATTTCACCAATTCAAGGGCATTCGTTGAATTCTTACCATTGTGATGGAGGAACTGCTACTCTGTGATTTATTGGAAGACCTTTCTCAGAGTCTTGTGTAAGAACCGTGTAGTGGTCATGTGGCTGTCAATCTTTTGTGGAGTTTGTTACTTTAATTGGATAGCGTCAAATTTATGTGTGGTTTATTTATTTGTGTTGTGCATGTATTTGACCTCTTTGAAGATAAGAGCCATGTTAAAGTGCATGATTTAATTCTTCAAGTGCTGAATTGGAGTTAATGGAATTATGAACTGTGACCACCTTATACTGTTGAAATCATATGCTGTGGTATTTTGTGACCACCTTATACTGTTGAAATCGTATGCTGTCGTAATTTGTGACCACCTTATACTGTTGAAATCATATGGTGTGGTAATTTAAACTGTTTGATTGACATTTTTCATTTTGTTTTCATTGTCCGTGTCCAAGGCTGTTGAAAACTTATTCTGTGGTAATTTGTTGAAAAGAGTTCCTCATGAGCTCTTTTCAACAATACACCACAGGATAGATTTCAACAGCCTACTTGGTTGGAATTTGGACACTAAAACAGGAAAATGTCACACTTAGCATTTTGAGTTAAGTAATAAATTCTTAACTACAAAAATTCTGTGCCTATTCAGAAATGTGAAAAAATGTATTGTCATTTTGTAAAGTCACTTTCTGACAGTCCAAATTGTGTGCCAGCATTGTTTTCAGCAAGCCGTAAGCCTGATAAACATGAGAAATCTAGCCTTCATACCTTATGCCAATATGATAATAAAAATGTAAGCACAATAGCTGGCCACAAGGTTCTGAACAAAAGAGTCCAGTGAGATAGAGTGAAAATCCTCCGTGAGTTTGCTCTGAGGATAACCTGCTGGGTGTCCCTGAGGGCCCAGCCTGAACCCTGAGGGCTCCCCCTTGATTTATGAGGCCAGCTGAGTGAGCAGGGTTTTGTGTCCAGCCCCCTGACCCTTCTCTATGGCCATCGGTCACTCAGTCCTTGTTACCACAAGTGCTCCTCTGGTGGTGGCATCATGCGTGACAGAACATGTTCTGAATTTCACATTTATTCCTGACACTTTTACTGACTGCAATTTTTTTTTACCTTTCAGCCTCAACAAGTTTGGCAGCCTGCTGAAAGCAAATCCTGAAATTCCACCAGAGGCCTACACAAAGTGAGTTATTCGTCATAATCAATCACTCGGACACTTGTCATGTGTCTGTCCATTGTTAATCCGGAATATAATATGATAATTGTGATGACACAAGTGTATTAGTGTTGTGATGGTGTTAACCCCATAAGTGTCAAGTACAACATTCCAAAACAAATAGGCTGTGAAACCTATCCCGTGGTGATTTGTTTAAAAGAGCTCCAAAGGAGCTCTTTCAAACAAATCACAACAGGATAGATTTCAACGGTACAACATGGTTCCAAATTTTGGTAACTGAAGTTAGTTCAGCCCTATAAGGGTTAAATTCACCTAAGGGTTATTGGTATTTGAGGTGACACTTGTGATAAATACAGTAATTGTAATGATTCGCTGTAACACTGATTACACAAGGGGTTGTGATGGTTCGGATCTAGTCGCTGCTGATTAACGCGGGCCAATTATTGTCAGTAGCTGGAAATTGATGTTAATTTAGTCACTTGCCGTTTCGAAGTCGGCCAATACTCATGCATGTTTGTTTCATTCTACAGAAGAAAAACCATCGCCTTCAGGAGAATCAACTCATTACCTGTAAGTAAACACTGTTCTTCTGGATAAATAAATTCAAGATATACACACACAAGTAACAAATTGGAAAAATAGTTTTCTTGACCCTGGTTACTACAGTAAACAAAAGATTCCTACATCCTGGTTATCAACGAAACTTTGGGCCAACGTTTTTGAGGCTATCGCCCCCCAAAAAGAGCATCTTTTACATAACGCCGATGCTTTGCCTGTAGAGCCATCGTTCACTCCTTCAAGCATGTTCTGTACCTTGATGTTGGACGTCGAAGACTCCTCCAACGGGTATCTACGGTATTGCCCTATGTCCCTCAATACTGTCCCCAGAAAGGAGCTCTGGTAGCGGGTCATGCGCTGGTCATCAAGCAGAAGTCTTACTTGACTCCATCCCAGGACATTCAGTTCCTTGGGATGCACTTCATCACTAGGGAAATTGTTTGGAGGTTCCTCTCGACCCTCCACGGTTACAGGGAAGAGTTATCTTTTGTTAACTTCGTAACCAGGGTCAGGAATTGACTCCCTTTTTCTCTCTCTACCGATCATGATCAGGAATGGCAATATGTATGATTAAGCCTGTGTGTAAATTATATTTTATCCTAAAAATTAATTATTGCACCAACACCTGTAATTTAAAATTATATAATTATAACTGTTTCTATGTTCAGCTGCCGACTATGCGCCTTGACAGCCCAACTGATTTCCAAACTTTGGACAAAGAAAACTCTTGCTCCCCAGACAATACTGATGAGGATGAAAGATTAAACTTCTTTCTGGAAGACACGTGTTCACAAGACAGTGGCTTGGGATTTGACAGGGAAAAGGTAAGGTTTTAATTTTACTTAAATTTTATTGTTTTCTTATGCTACTAGTAGAATTAATATTGAGTTGTGTTTGTTTAATTTAATAAAATTTTGTTATATAATGGAGATAGCAAAAATCACTTATTTAACAGAATACCACAGAATAGGTTTTCAACAGCCTATTTATGCTGGAATTAGAGACACTGAATTTGAAACTGTTGCAATTAGTACTTTGGGGGTTAAATCCTACTGTACCAAGTTCTCAGGGTTAATAGCACATTAGCTCACAGAGCAAGAAGTTGTGGATTTAGTTCCGCCAGTTGCATCTCTTTTGAAAGAGAACAACTGTACCTGCAGTGTGGACAGGACACAATACTACATTGCTCTATAAATGTTAGTTCTGCCAGTGTCGGTCAAAACCTGCAGGTTTCACTGCATTACATAATCATACTGGTCATCCAAGTATTCTTCCTGCAATAAACAGGTCACCACTGAAACATTGTGCGCTTTATTACGCTTTTGAGGAATGAAAACCATTAACTTGCATTCATGTATTTTGTGTAAAATTTTACATGTTGCCATTTCAAGACAAGTTACTTGTGCTATTAAGTTACTTTTTTCAATCAGTTTAGAAAACTATTGCACGCATATTATGAAATTATACCCTGGTGTGTTTGGTACCTACAAAGAACATGAACACATGACTGATAGCTTTTGAGATGCTGTATGAAGCACATGCTTTGTATGTACATTCCTGTATGCTAGGGTGTAATCACCTGTTCGGACCAACATTTCAGAAAATGCCCTCGGATTCAGACGTTGCTTAACCCTTAAATTGCTAACCCCATTTATTTTTTCAAATTCATTGTCAAAATTTCATCCCAAATAAACTTGAAAACCTATCCTGTGGTAATTTGTTTAAAAAAGCTCTTTTAAACAAATTACCACAGGACAGGTTTTAAACAGCACAAGGTGGTCAAAGTTTAAAAATCTACTTAGCCCTAATCAGCACTGTAAGGGTTAAATAAGTTAATGCTCACGTTCATGTTTCAGTATTCTTTCTTTGTTTCAGGATGAGCATCTGTTTGCTGCTCCAGTAGGAGTCCCACCCAGAAAGTTGAAGATAATAAACGAGGACGCATGCTCCCCTAAGAAGTATTCCCCAGTCAAGTCTCCGTCCAAAAAGAGATCCTTCTCCGAATCCTTCCAGGTCAGTTAGCTGTGCAGGACACAGACATTCATTATATACCAGAGTTGTATATAACATCAGCTTCTGTGATCTAGGTGCTGCTTGACAAAAGCTTCATAAAGTTATGAGCTCATAATTGTGAATGGCCAAACACATATTGGGCCAATAGGATGGTTTACAAATACCAATATTTGTGTAAACACTGCACATTCTCAAAAAGAACTTGTTTGTCTTGGAATTTGCAGTATTTACATTGATTTTGGCATTTGTAAACTGAACACATTACTCCAATAACATGTGAAATGGTTTCATGAAAGTGACAAAAATCCTATAGAAGTTTCATATCAGCTGTAAAACACTTACAACTACAGTTTTTAACTGAATGTCTGACAGAGAAATTTTCACCTTTAATTATTTTGCCCCCCAAAAATTGATACATGTTTCTTAAACTTAACAATGAACATCTCTTTATTTTTAGTCCACATCCGAGTATGGAAAACCACAAGGTTTTGGCAGCCCAGTGCAACTCAAATCCTCTCTTCTAGCCAGTACCGATGATGATGTTGATGATGGATTCCTCGATGTATTTGATCAGGAGGTCGCACAGGTAAAACAAAGCTAGCATTAAGATCTGGGATGCAAGAGGCTCGTTATATAAGGAAAATAATACATTTTGACAGTGGTGTTAGTGAAAAGAACCAAATATTAATTTAATCCTTTACTGTGTGGAAATTATGAGAGCTAAGAAAAACTGTTGCTCAGGATATCAACAGTAAAAAGATATATTCACTAGTACACTTTATACAATGATAGTACTGGTGTATTTTGTGAATAAAACAGCAGAACAATAAACTTATGAGATTCAAAAGGATTCAGGAGTTGCTTGTCACATTTTGTAACCATTTAGTGCGACGCTCTAGGACCCGTGTGATAAATGTTGTTTAACCGTTGACTTTTGTTCCAGATCACAGACCCAGTCCCTGACAGCATGGCAAGTCTGTTCCGTGCCCCGGTTCTGAACAAGGTCACACCCGTCCAAGATGACGACACCCCTGTGGTAAAACCCAATTCTTGTCTTCACATTAACACCTAGTGTCATGTATCACAAAATGATTTTGACTTCTCTGATAACGAGCACGGAATTCCAAAATACATTGAGTGGGTAGCATGTAACACAAGCTGTAGGTGTCCAAGGGAAGTAAGTACGGGAGTTGAATCAATTCAGTGTAACTGGTTGGGTTTTCAAGGTGATTAGCAACTAAACTAAGCACTGGTCCACATGTCAACGGTGAGGTAATGTATATTTAAAATAGTAAAATACAAAAATTACTGTTACTGTTAAACAGATTGTCCTCTCGGTGAAACTAGTAAAACCAAAAGGAATCAAAAATATATTATTGGGCTGAAAAGCAACATACACCCTTTCCTTATTTTTGCCATTATATACACAATTATATACCATGTCATAGTTGGGTTTTTTAGATTATCAAAGTTTAAACAAATTTCTACATAATATGTTTTAACAGCCTAGTTTGGTTGAAATTTCTACTTTCAAAGTGTTCAAATATTGCACTTAGCACTTTAACCCTTACAGTCCTTAATAGGGTTAAGTATATTTTTAAACTGTGACCACATTGTGCTGTTAAAAACCTGTCCTGTGGTAATTTTTTTAAAAGAGCTATAGGAGCTCTTTTAAAGAAATTACAACAGGGTAGGTTTTTAACAGCTTATTTTGTGCCGAATTTTGACAATGAAATAGAAAAAAAACTTATGCTTAACACTTTAATGGTTAAAAGTTGCCAGATGTTTCAGAAATTGAATGATACATGACTGAATAAGGTATATAGATGCCAACTTTTTTAATTGATTAGTTGCAACATTTCCGAAACATCACACCCTGCCTAATAAAAAAGTAAATATTTGTATACCTTACGTAAAAGTGAACAAATTCTGTGCTTAGCACTGTAGAGGTTAAAGCTCTCAACACTGAGTGATGAAAAGTCATGAGATTGTCTTTTATTTCAGTCACGAAGGACACTGTCTAGGAAGTCTCTGCTTCATCGGTCTCAGTCGTTTGATGTCCGTTCTCGACCCTTCTCCCACAAGAGACTGGAGCCCCCAAGAGACGAGTTGACCCCTGTCCAGAACAAGCGAAGACGTCCAAGTGACGCTGAGCTTCCACATCTACCAGTAATGGCACCCAAGGTTAGTAGAGGCTGGGTTTACAATCATGAATGTTGTTTTACCAGTCTCGTCAGGTTAACCTTGTAAGTGCTGAATCAGTGTTAGCAGCAATTTAAATCGTGACCACATTGTACGGTTGAAAACCTGTCCTTTGGTAATTTGTTTAAAAGAGCTCCTGCAGGAGCTCTTTTAAACGATTTATCACAGAACAGGTTTTCAACAGCCTATTGTGTTTAGAAATGTTTGACATTGAATAGAAAATTATTCTGCTCAGCACTTTAATGGTTAAGAGCTCAGAGCTGTGCAATGGCTTATTACACAATAGCAGAGAAGAGAGAACATCAGTGATCGATTTTGTAACTGGTCTATTTTGAAATGATAAATTTACAATCTTTGGTGTCATTTCACAAACAATCTTGCACAGGGCTAATGTGTTTGGTTTACAATGCCAAAATCATTGTAAATTGTGCTAACCTATACCATGATTTTGGCATTGTAAATTGTGCATTTACTAACAAAAAACTTTAATCGAAAATACACAGTGATTTTATAATTAGTAAACCAAGCTCACTAGCTCAGTTGTATAGGTTCATGAGGTTGTAATGTTACAACAAAGTGTGACAAACTTCAAGCTTAAAATGGAATAACAATCTATACCAAAACAACGCTACCGGCCACTAGGGCTGCTTTTTATCATAATTAAGTAGTTGCCACAAATGAGATTTAATGCCTTGAGAATGGTTGTAAATCCTACCTGTCTGTTTTAGAATGCTATCAAACTGCATCGCTGTCACTCCGAGACGGAGGCCATGATTAAATCTGCCCTGAACCGACTCAATTCGGAGCCTGACCCTCGGGATCTCGTCGGAGACTTCTCTAAGGTGATAATCTATGAGCAGTTGATTCTGTACTCAAATCAACTGGTTGACTTGGAAGTACAAAACACCCTCGTTACTGATTACAGACTTTGCCCAACTTAAATAGGAAAAATCTAGCCAGTTTTATTTTTGGAATGATAAATGCAACATTTGTCCACTACAAGGGCCAAATTCAAGACTAAATAAGTTGTTTAAAACCTTTCCTGTGGTAATTAGTTTAAAAGAGCTCCCAAAGGGATCTCTTTTAAACAAATTACCACAGGATAGGTTTTAAACAGCACAAGTTTTATATCCCAATTCAGCACTCCTAGGGTCAATAATAGCATCCCTCACCGTTGGGGTGAACATATAATATGGAGTTGACTACAGTAGTTTGATTCTGTGCTATGTCTCCGTGAGGTTTCCGGGGAGTGTCCTCGGACACTGAAAAGAATAGGGCCCCAGTAACCCCATGCTTGACGTACAAGCCGGCTAAAATGGGGATCTTTTGCTGTAGCTTTTCTTTCTGT
>JAULCD010110992.1:0-17438 GCA_032361085.1 Calliostoma canaliculatum
GACTGTCGTAGCGCATAGATCGATTTGGATCCGGTGCCGAATGGCACCGGTTCTAAAGCGATCTCTGCGCTACGACAGTCGTAAGCCAGTGTTATATTTTATCACTTACTACCAACTTAACCTAAGATAGCTTTGAAGAACAGGGCCCAGGTCAATCTGACCGCCTGTCAAATTAATGTGTGTGATGAATGAGGCAGCACTTTGGAAACCAAACACCCTACTCCATCATTACAGGACGCAGACAATGGTGAACAGGCTGCTCTAATTAGTCGCCTCTTGCAACAAGCAGTACGGAATATATTTTCCAGTCGTCAATGAAATGCTAAAAGTTAAGGAATGTGTGCTGTACGATAAGAATAGGAAATACAAAAAACGGTTCGTGTATTATGGCTGTTTTGTTATTCTGCTTCAATTAAGTTAAACAAGTAAAACTAAATGTTCCATGGCACAATTATAAATAATGAGTCAAATTTAATACTTTAATATATGTGACATGTGCACTAACAATTCGTCAACAAAATGATATATCAAATTTAAAGTAAACATTACATATTGTGTATTTTCAAACCTACGCCTAAGTAATAAACACATGGTCAAAGCACATCTATTGAACGTAAACCATGTGTGACATTATCAATTGAAAATTAGTCTGAACAAGATATTTGTATGAAACATTTTTCTTTAATTTTAACTGTCTTATAAAAAATACTCAGATATAACAAACAAATAACACATTATAGCTTTACAAGAGCTTAATTTTTTTAAGAAAACCCAACCACCTTATAACTGTCAGACTGGATTTAAAGACAACTGCGAAAGCTGCATGTTTTAAGGCGGGATACCATTTCACAAACGCTAGTACGTTTACGACCTCTGAAAACCGATCTTTATTATTAAAAATTATAACATTTAGCCAATGCCTCTCGTATATTTACAATCTTGTGAACCATGTCACTGAGCCATAGGCTCAGTGACATGGTTTATGAGGTCGTAAATTTATGACGATTTTGTAAAACGGTACCCTGGCGGACAACATACACATACAGTATACGTAGAACAGTTCAGGGAGCTTAGCATTCATCCTCGTAGTCGGTAACAGTTTTACAAAGGCTATTAGGATATGTGAAATGCTTGCATCAGGTTCGTCAGTACCAGCCGAAACTCGCAGGATGCACAGAGGCACACAAGGTGTTTCTGCGAGATAACTTGTATACTGTTGAAAACGACAACTCGCCTACCACGACTCCTTAAACGATAACAACAGACTAGGTTTACAAACCTAAAATACTGTTGTTAACCTTTCACCTTCTCAAGAAGATAAGTTGTGTTTCATTTGAACTGTGCATACAGCAAGTTTTACTTTGGGAAGTGTGCCATTTACAATGTTGGGCATATGTAAACCCAATCTATTGTCTCAGTGACGTGGATTAAATGTTTACAGCGGCTTTGTGAAACGGTACTCTGGTAAGTTAATTAGGCCAAATAAAGAAACTGTTGTGGTTTTACCCGACCTTGCCTACAATACAGGTGCCGACCCTTACTTTTTATTTTTATAATAATGAAACAAAACCGCCCAAACATTGTATCATCAACTGCATCTGAAAATCTGAGCACAACATTTACTCATTTTAGTTTTCAAATTCCAACTGATACAGGCTGTTGAAAACCTATCCTGTGGTAATTTTTTAAAAGAGCTCTTTTAAACAAAGTATCACAAGATAGGTTTTTAACAACACAAGGTGATCACAGTTTTAAGACTGACTGAAATCCACTCAGCACCTTAAAGGTTAAAATTTTATATCAAGAATTTTCAACCGACCTATCCAAAATCCAAAAGACACGTAATAGGAACCACAACATTTAATGTTTTTGAGCCTTAAAATAAACATCTATCAAATAGCCGATCACCACAATAATTGCATTGCATGTATTGATTTCAAACCAATTACATGCTTTTGGCTAAATGTAAACCAATTACTTCAACACATCTAAGATTTTAAAGATTTTCTTGTTCAAAACATTTATCATCTCCTTTCATCTTTGACAGCGTCGCCATATAAGTTTTTTTTGTGGAACGCCATTTTCCTGAAATACAATATTAAATGTGATGAAATTTACATTTTGTCATGAAGTTGTATTTATCTGCGCCTGCGACATGTTCAAGAACCCTTTCGACAACGCTATTGTAAGGCAAAGACGTCTTAACTTTCATTTTCGTGTTCTTGTAACGAGAGCTTTAAGATGAAAGTTAAGATTTCTTACCGTTATAAGTGAATTGTGGAACAATACGTTATTTTGCTCTCTGCTTCTTTTGGACGATTGGTTTCCTGCATGTGTTTACCGGTCATAAACGAATATTGGCTAAAAATTCTGAACTAAAAATAGCTTTGTGTAACAGACCCTTAAGCGTGATGTTAAAATATCAAAACCGATCTTAAAGCAAAACTATAATTAAATTTGCCTTACAGTAAATTTGTCCCCTGTCGTCTGGAATATGTTCATGACATAAATGTATATGCTATATAAAACTCCCTTCGCTGTGAAAAGTTTTTGTGCACAACAAGGTTGCTTATAGCTGTCAACGTTTTCCTTGTCAAAATACATCTAAAAGCAACCTTGTTATATTCCCACACAACTTATAAATGCCTCTCAACGATTTTTGTTGTAGCCTTCAATTTTGTTTTTTCAGGAAGATGAATTTCCTTTATAACACATGGTCAATCAGCAAGGGTAGAATACTGTGATATTATACACAAGGCAACTAGTTCAAACCAAATTCATGGAGACATTTATTGCTATAGACCCAGACATGTAAAGGGGAAATTGCCATGACATTGCAACCGGCATAAAACGATTGTGCTCGCAGGTTTATCGACTGACATCAGCTGATAGCATTTGTCAAAGTGTTAACATTGGGAGTCCACAACAATGTACAGTCCGCAACAAGTACATCCTCCATTTAAACGGATGACGGCCGCAATACTTCAACGCATACACCTAAGATGACCTTGAAATGTAATCATAGGTAGTCTTATTCCTTATGTACTGCTGCCTCTAATTCCCCTAAGTTCTGTAAAGGGGGGTCACGCACCTGCACGTACGACGACGTGCACGACCATATTTGCCCTGCAGCATAAACCAATTTTCTCACATGTCACCAGACGTGTCCTGTCTTTACAATGTAAGGTCGCATGGAGGATCCTTCACTTAAGTCTGGACATGTTTTCTGATTAGTCTGCTAATTACTTATTACGGTAGTCTGTTTGCCTTAATTCATGCATGCAGACCAATAAACTGCAATCCTTGCGCTTTCAACTACAATCGACATGCCATTGTTCAATGTAAAAATAAAAAACAAAACAAAGACCAACCCGATAAAGCTTCCTAGCCCTAATGACTGATGTCAACTATTGCCACTGTCACATGATCATAGGCATTTTATTTGGGAGGTGCTTAACTTTTTTTGCTGTGAATGTTTTCTTTTTTTCTCAATATTCAATCTTTTTCACAGTCTGTGGATAATAATATCTACCAGTCTAAGACCACAATTTCCCCTGGCCACACATGCAGAAAACGACTAGAGTCAGCCATATGTGACACAAAAAGATGATGGCAGGTGGTGTTATGAAGCCAGTAGCGAGTGTAACACTGGTGTGGTTCTCAATTTTCTGACAAGTTAAATTATGCACAGTGTAAGTGGGTTGTTTTCAATTCTAACATATTAGATATTATCCATTGTCATAAACAATGAGTTATTTACATAAATGGTAGGTTAACGTTCAAATTTAGATTCAAATACAATTATCATGGTTCCATCGTGAAAAGACACTTAAATCTGTCCAAAAATAATGATTCGTTTTTAATATCACTTGCTACCTTTGAAATGACTTTTAAAATCAAATGCGTGCACGTAAAAGTAGGGTGTAGGATTACACAAAGCTAAAAAATAAAATTTAAAATTGTATTGTTATACGCATAATATCAAGGACGTTTAAGAGATACATCTAGTGTTGATGGTTTTACAAGGATTTGAAGGGGATAAAAGCTTGTCAGTTACTTGGTATGTTTGGGCAGTTGACAGGTTGATACGGTTTCGTTAACACGATCTCGCATTTGGGGTTGCAAAGGTAGAGCAGACATACTGTAACTTCTTTTTAAAATACTCTGTAATTCTAAATCGACTTCTGAGCTACGACAGTAGTAAGCCTATGATCAGAAACAACTCCACAAGACAATGTTTCAAATATCACTTACGATCATCTTAACACTAATATCGCTTTAAGGAATGGGGCCCAAAGCAGCCATCACTTTTAGTCTTCGCCACAGACGTCTGTGACAACGACCACAAGAGTAATGACTGTTTGTCATTTGTAATATCGCAGTATATTAATAACTTATATTTCTGACAGGACGTTCTGTCATATTAGTTTGATGAAAGAGACCTAGAGGTCGTGAGCTCTTACAAATATATATTTGATGGACGAGTGTGGGGGCACCTTTGTATAGGAAAACTCAGGCAATGTTTTTGCTGTTAAAAGATAACAATAAGAAGTGACACTAATCATCAATTAGAACCTGACATTATCGTCATCCTTGAAGTCACTACAAGTATATGTAACGTTTGACTTTACAGGACATTATCTATATGACAAGACTATTATAGATGTTACCTTATTTTTATTGCGTACACAACGTTTCTGGGTTTTTCCTTGCCACTTCGTCACCTGACGAAGGGGCAAGGAAAAGCCCAGAAACGGCGTGTACACAATAAATAGAAGAAGTTGACACGCTTAGTAATCTTATCAGATATTGAACACCAACTTCTAAATGCTTCTTTAGAATAGGACACGATCCATAAAGCTAAACTTATAATACAAAGCGTCTCTTTAATGTATACATATTGTAATTAATTACGCAACACCTAATTCATAATTCTATAATTCTGTTAATTAAGATAACAGAGCATTTATTTTTTTATAGACTTAGTAGCAATTTGCTGTATGCAATGATTTATTTGGTTCACAAATGCAAAAAATATTATTTACTGTTCAGGTTTTAGAATTTAAACAAATATATCGAAAATGCACAAACCATATTTTTTCATTGGCCAAGTGTTTGTTTGTTGAAAACAGGTTTGGATTATGTAGCATTATTTATTGACATACTATTCTACGGTATCACATATTTGAATTTTTTAACAGAAATAACGCCACAGACTTATTTCCGACATGTTTCATTGCTGTGTTCAAGGAAGAGCCTTCCCTAAAGATAGCAAAGCAACATATCGGAAGCAAACCTGCATTGTTATTTCTGTTAGAAAATTGAAATATATTTATATATTATTTTAGCAGCATTTGAACAGCAAGTTGCAGGAAATAAAACACCATTTTAAACTCTGTGCTATTTCTGTGTTTACTTGCTAGATTTCTTAATTTTCGGAAAAGAAGTAGCAAGTGCCCTGTTATGGCTACTGAAGATTTATTCAATGATCATTGAGCACATTCAGTGAATAAACGAGATTCAGTTGTTACTAAATATATTTCAATAACGATTATTTTATTGGATTTTGCTGAAAAGTATATACTGTGTGTTCAGTGTCCCATTTCTCCAAGCGACCCCAGGCTATATTGATCGTAATTGCTAAAATATGACAATAGCTAAGGACTGTCGTAGCGCAGATATCTTTTTGGAACCAGTTCCAAATCGATCTCTGTGCTAAGACAGTCATAAGCCTAAGATAAGAACAGGACATTCTTTCAAAAATCCCTTATGATCAATTGAGCCGGCACCGGTTCAAACTCGGTCTCTGTGCTACGGCTGTCGTTATTCGATGACAAGAAAAAACTCTACAGGACATTCAAAACTAACTTGCGATTAACTTAGCACTAAGATCGCTTTGAGGAACACAGCCCTGATGTATCTCAATGGCGGTAGTGACAAAACAAATTTCTCGTTTAATTTTGGATCACTGGTTTTGTATAGCTATATTATATGAGACAATGGGGATTCAAGTAATAGAAGTTTTAACTGTAGTACATGAACATTAAGGCGGGTTTATTATGTTTCAGTCGAAACGTTATGTTGTCCGTAAAGTGCCGAATCGATATAAGTCGGACTTGTGCTATTTGATGGTTAGTGCAACAGTATAACATTGGTTTACGACTGTCGAAGCGTAGAGATAACTTTGGAACCTGCGCCAATTCCACAGGACAATGCTTAAACAATCACTCACGATGCATATTGCCCGAGAATGCGTTGAAGACTATGGCTCTGTGTCAAAAACTCTAGTAAGCAAAAACTAAAATTCATATGAAGTGTGCACTTTGCAAAAGCAAAACGTTTTCATTGGGGTCCGCAGAGCTTACGCAAATTTTCAAATTTGTAAACACATTTGAAAACCGATCCCAATGACAGCCACACAAACTGTTAAATAGAAATACACCATCAGCACAAACCCCTAACAAACCCCTAACAAACTCACAGCTTGCCTTGAGTTTTAAAAATATTGGGAAAGCCATGACAACGAGAGCAGACCAATTGCTTTTAGGAAATCTATAATTTTGCCATGTACGTGCAACGAATATAAAATACTGTAAAAATACTTTTTAATGTGACCTGTTTTCCCAGGGGGCACACTGACAAATTAGCATGTAAGGATGTTCACACTTTAAAACCAATAATTAACAGGGATATGTGCCTAATTCAACATTGCATGGAACCTTGATTAAAACGAGAATCTCGCCTCAGGGTCTCCTGATATAAAATATGTCAACACAAGTTCATAATAGTTAAAGAATCGTCGATTTGCCGAGGAATTCTAAACTTTTATCAACTCGGGTGGATATATTTGATATCAGGAACCACGGAGGTGAGATTATATTTATCATCCAAAACAGTATGTCATTAATCAATCTCACTGCAAATGTTTTACTGTTTTGTCAATGGGATGCTTACGAACATTCCCTGTCGTTAGGCAGCCAAGAGGCCACACTAGCAGATAGGATGACAGCAGCAGACACGTTCAAACCATGATAGAACCACTACTATATTAGCTAAGAAGCAAACAAACTGGTGTTGTTGTTGTTAACAAATTCCGCTGAAGAACATTGTGATTAAGTCTCTCTGTGGGAGTTTTACAAGTTTAAATGTAGCAGCACATATTTCAGCATTTTAACCGACACTTTAAAGATAATTATAACTTTCTGATACCACACTGGAAAAAAATGTTTATAAATTATTCAGCGGTTTTTCCTTGGTTTTCCGTAGGAAATCTCATCAAACCAATGAAAAACCGCTGCATACTTTCTATATACTTTTTTAAGTGCTATTTGTAAAGAAATTTAAGAAAACAAGTCCAAATTGACCTCTCAAAAACAATTTATTACAAAACCCCCAAACTTAACTATTAAAACTATTAATAATTAGACTAACTATAGCCAATAGTATCGATAGTTTCAAGTTGTACTCGATAGTGTACTATCGTGAGACAAGCAATCGCAATCAATGAATAGTTTGATGTATCGTTACACCACTAGTAATGACGCCAATATATATCTGGTCACTGTCCAAGAGTGTAACATGGCAATAAGAGGAAGCAATCATGAACTCAGTCTTGTCAGCATTTATCAATAGCGTGTTACTATTTATCCACAGCAGAACATGTTCAATTTAAATATTGATATATCGGTGCATAAAACTGGAGATTCTTAACAGGCAGTTAGATGTGTAGAGTATAAGTCTATAGAACTTTATGGATGTGAACTTCTTAGTTTGGCATAAGCACAAGGTTTCGGAGTTTATTCTTACTCCCTCATCGCCTGTTCAACACCTGATGAAGGAGTAAGAATATACTCCGAAACGATGTGCCTATGAAGTTGACATCCATAAAGTTCTAGATAGACTCATTAGACTGAAGTCAAACAGTGAGGCACAATGGAAAACCATGGTATCCTCAACATACTTGCGAAAATCTTTCTTGTGAGATGCATTAAAATTGAACAATGATTAAGAATATAATGTAAAGTGAACAGGACCGAGAACAGACCCCCGGGGAACAATGTATATAAGCGATACAGTAGCTGAATGACATTATGATTTTTTTTAATTCCCACTCTTGTTCCTCATGTGATATATTTATTTATATCATAAACGTTAGCGCAAATAAACTGACTTCATCATCAAAACTATATTTAGATAACCTTTAGCTTAAGAAAGAAAACTAGAGATGAAACTAGCCTGAAAATCGTTTCGACAGCACTAACATGAAAATTAAGATGACTTAGCTTTATGGAACAGGGCCCCGTTCCTCAAAGCGATTTTAAGCTAAGTTGATCATAGGGGGTTGTTTAAACACTGTCCGGTGAAGTTGGTTCTTATCGTAGGCGTACGGCTGTCGTAGAGCAAAGATCGATTTGAAATCGGTGCCGAATGGCACCGGTTCAAAAGCAATCTCTGCGCTACGACAGTCGTAAGACAATGTTATATTTTAGCACTTACGATCAACTTAGCTAAAATCGCTTTGAGGAATGGGGCCCTGAAGTTTCAAATCTTTCCCCATCACAAAAAGTGGAGTAGAGGAAATGCCAAAAGGCACCGGTTCCAAAGAGATCTCTGCGCTGAGACAGTCGTAAGCCAATGTTATATTTTCGCATTTACAATGAACTTGGCCTAAGATTTTTTTTGCGGAATAGGACCCAGATTAATGTTATGAAAGCTGCATCATTACATTGGGTTATCAGTTTTTTTTACATCGTCCTAATGGGTTTTTTTTACCAGAAATAGTCTGTGGGAAAAATCATTGAACAGTATGATTCCTAAATAAAGACAAACTCATAAATTTATCTCAAAATAAACAAGTCATCAGAAAGATGACATATCTCTGGTATCTCTGTCAAAATATCACAAACTCTGTAAATATGTTTATGAAGATGTAAATTTATTTCATTACTCTGTTATATGTTTTCATTATTTCAACCATATATCATCATCATCAAAATGTACAATGTGGTAATGTAGAAAAGCAATATTTATAAACAGGATTCATACAGTTTTGCTAGTCCATATCAAGACAATGCATATCTATCATACAATTTTTCCCTGAAACTTAATTTATTTATCACCACATGAGCAAAAGTTGGTTCCTTGTGTCACAGCCGTGTCCTAGTCTCGGATCACGTGACCCATCCAACTCTGTCGATACTGCCACCCGTGGCAGTGAATAACTCAAAGAAACTTGCATCAGCAACTAGTTGCCTTCCTTGGCAGTAGGCATTATGGGTAAAGTCGTCCACGCACCTGTGGCATTTGATCGTAGAACAAGGCATCAATGAATGATGGCACTTTTTGATAAGTCACAGCTCAAATGCCATGGCAACGATAAATACAAAACAATATCATTATGACATTATGGCAATAACAGCGATCACCAGTCAACAAATATGTCTGCGCGACTGGCGTGATCTGTCGAGATAAGATCCACTGGAAATGTAGAACTCAGCCCCTGTCCCACTTGCAAAGAACTATTGTAATGCTGCAACTGTTGTAAATCCTTACAGCTTCCATCGTAGCAGTACTCTTACAAAACGAATGTAATGCTACAATCGCAGTAAATCCCTACAGCTGCAATCCAAGTGGTACCATGTGTACCGCTACGATTGCAACTGTATAAATTTACAGTTATTGTAGCGTTATGTACAATTGTTTGACGCAACTAGGCACTGGTATCAAATAGGTGAATTGGTCAAAATGTCTTCATTATAATTTATTAATTTGAATAAAATGAGGCTTGAAAAAAAAAGCAACAGTCCAGCCAGATTACGATCGTAGTTGTAAGGTTTCACTATTGTACATCACAATCGTGTTTATGCAAGTGGGTTCTGATCACGGCCAGTCATCAACACATGACGTAACAATCATTAACGAGTTTTAGAATCCTCGAGGCTCAAGGAAAGGAAAAGGAGATTTTTCCTGCGAAAAAAAATAAATAAAAAAAATTTGCCTCGGCATTGCCACACAGACTTCACTTGATGAAAACATTTTGCACTTTGGTCGACTTCAAAATAATACTTGCTTCAATACAAACCACTGTACGAACAATGATTTCCATTTCAAGGTAAGTTTTGATAGTTTCCAACAGAACAGCAGCTTGGGTTTTGATAACAAAGTTGCACTTACAGCAACTGAGAATGAACTGTGGAAGCGGCCAATTCCTGATTGATAGCAGCAACATCTGAAAGCAACCTCATCACAAGGTCAAAGTTCAGAGATGAGTTCGTATTGTCCATATTTGGAGATGAGTTCAGATTGTCCAAATTTGGAACTGAGTTAGCATTGTCCATATCTGGAATTTGAGTAAGCATTTTCCAAATTTGGAATTGAGTTAGCATTTTCCAAATCTGGAATTGAGTTAGCATTTTCCAAACTTGAAGATAAGTTAGCCTTTCCTTATTTGGAGGTAAGTTCACATGTCCATATTTGGAGATGAGTTTGTGTTGTCCATATTTGGAGATGAGTTCACACTGTCTCTTCTCAGGGACGAGTTCAAATTGTCAGTATTGGGATATGAGCACAGTTTGGGCGTACGCCACAGCAGTCTATGTAGGGCACCAGTACACAGCACCTTTATCACAGTTTACACACCTTTCCACATCGTCACACACCTTTACACATCGTCACTTACACACCATCGTCAAGTCCAGCTTGTCCTGTCCAACTTTCAGCGTGGCCACCTCCATTGCACGAGTCGTAACCTTCGTTTAGAGGTTCCACAAAGTACGCTTCCTTCTTCAAACTTTAACCCTTAGAGTGCCAAACTGATTTCAGTTGTACATAAACCAGTTACAAAATTGTGTATTTGGAAACCTATCCTGTGATAATTTGTTTAAAAGAGCTCCGATAGGAGCTCTTTTAAACAAATTACAACAGGTTAGGTTTTCAACAGCTTATTCAGACCGTAATTTAAACATTGAAAAAGGCAAATATTGAGCTTGTCACTCAAAGGGTTAACAAATAGTTGGCAGTGAGTAATAACTTAAGATATACATGTAAAAGTTTGAAGTATTATCAGCTGATTGTACTCTGAAGTGAAACTAACCCTCGGAACACTGACGATTTTAGGACAAGAACAATCTTGTGCTGTTGAAAATCTATCCTGTGGCAATTTGTTTGACAGAGCTCCTGAAAGGAGCTACAATTTACCACAGCATAGATTTTAAACAGCCTATTTAGATTGGATCTTGGACACTGTAACCAACAGATGCTTTACTGTTTGAAGGCATCACAAGTAAAGTTAACTGACAAGATTTCAGATTTTCTACTGCATGAAATAAATTTGAGATTACATGTACATTTGAAGGAAATTTAACTAACTAATGAGTATTGCAGATTTGTCTGCTGTCCAAAATTCACTTTCATTAATCTATGCAACGGTTTGGCCCATAATTTGAAATTTACAAGAAATTTTTGCCCATAGGAAAATTGACATATTTAAAAAAACAAAGTTCAAGGGGAAACAATTTTTTGTTCGATCATTGATTAATTATTCAAATGATTTTTCATTTCTTTCCATACAAATAATACTGAACACTTGCTGGTAGTATTCCAATTCTAATTAATTTAAAAACTTAAGCGTACTAATTTGTTTTGATTGCATACTTTAGGATATAAAATATCTCACTAACAATGGGTGAAAAGATACTCATCAAAACAAAAAACAGGATTTTACTCAGCTGAGAATTATTTAAACTACAATCAATGAAAGATGTTTAAACGTTCACATTTCCTTGCTGTCATAATTTGGAAAATTTGTTATATTTTATTTATGAACATTCACAGAAAGCCGATTAATTTTACTTATGAAATAAAAAAGCAAACCACTTTTTAAAAATAGTTGGACAATGATTTTCAAAAATCAAATTGAGTTATCTAAGGAAAAATTAAAAAATGATAACTTTTTTTTGTACATAACAGCTAATATTTTATTTATTATTAACCCTAAAAAAATCGGAAATATTACAGTTGGAACCTTGTCCTGTTAAAAAAACTGTCCTGTTAAAAAAACTATCCTGTGGCAATTTGCTTAAAAGGAGTTTTTTAAAAACCGTACCGTGCGTCTTAATTATATATACACGATCAGTGAACTACCGCTGCTGGCGGAGTTGTTTACATGACCAACCAGGCACATCTAGTTAATGAGGTCAGGCATATGATACCCTTCGTGAATGAGGGCAGGGCTCAAACAACGCCTCACAGTAAGGGTTAAAACAAATTACCACAGGATAGGTTTTCAACAGCCTATTTAAGATGGACTTTCAGCACTTAAATCTTCTAGAGTTAATGAAATGTGGGACTAAACAACAAAGATATGCATATATCTGAGTATACATCACGGTAGATCGACTAGTTATCGTTTCGTTGTTTCAGTACAGTTCTGAGAAGGGCTTACCCCAGTTTTACTTTGACACAGTTCTGGTTTTCCATTGATTATACACATCAGGGTAATTTCACAAAGCCACAGTAAATTCACGATATCATAAACCATGTCACCAGGTCAATGGGTTCGGTTCACAAATGCCCAAAATCGTTGGCAATTGTGCATTTTCCAAAGAAAAACTTGTTTTTCTTTGGGAAAAGCACAGTTGACAACGATTTTTGGCATTTGTAAGCCAATCAATCGGCCCAGTGACATGGTTTATTTATGCCGTAAATTTATGCCGGCTTTGTGAAACGGTACCCAGAGACATAACAGTGTGAGTTAGCATCTATTGTAACCTTATACTCATTGCACATGTTTAACCCTTTGAGTGTCAGGTTAAACATTTGTCTAATTCAATCTCCATATTCCAATCTAAATAGGCTTTTTAAAATGTATCCTGTGATAATTTGTTAAAAAGCTACTTAAACAAGATATCACAGGATACGTTTTCAACATCAGAAGGTAGTCACACAACTATATTTCATATTTGGGCTTACACTTCTATCACCTTGCGTGGTTAAGTAACGTGCTGTAGTAATTCAAGGTAGTCCCAGTATAAAGTCTTTCTAAAAGCTACTGGAGCTCTTTTTAAACAAATTATCACAGGATGGGTTTTCAACAGCACAAGGTGGTCAAAGTTTAAAGACCGGCTGAAATCAACTCAGCACTTTAAGGGATATTGAAACAGACAAATGTTGGTCTTGACACTGCAACATTAAGGGTTAATCTCTCGCTGACGACAAGAAGCATTTGACTGGTGAGTGAGGCCGGACTGAGATCGGCGGCGGAGCTATCGCTATGAGATCATGTTGGAGGGGGAGCTGGGGATCTGCTGCAGATGAAGCTCCTGCTTCGTGCTGCCGTCCTCGGAGCTCGTCGTCACCAGCAGCGTGTGCTGCTGGCCCTGTTGGCCGCCGAACGCGGGGTTCATGATCGGGATCGTCACAGACATGGGCTGCATGGTCAGCTTGCCCGCCATGCCCTTCATGTTGAGAGCGCTGGGCTTCACCTGGAGCTGGGCGAGCTGGGCGGCCGTGATGGGCTGACTAGTGACGGCCGAGAGGTGGGTGGCGCCGAGCTGCCCTGCGGCTGTCTGTATGAGACCGGGGGTCAAGTTCATTGCTACACTGCCTCCTCCACCTCCGCCTTTATTATGGTGTTTGTTTAGATTGGCTGCGTGCCTCTGACTAGTGCTGGACTTACCTGGAAAAAAACAAATAAAGGAATCATCAGCATTTTCTTTTATTTTAAACAATAACATTTATTCTTAACCCTTACTGTGCGGCTCACGGAATTTCCGTGATCCGCACGATAAGGGTTAACCCATAAAGTGCTGAACTTGGATTTGTAGTAACTAAAACTGATTACCTTCTGCTGTTTAAACTCTATGCTGTGGTAATTTGTTTGAAGGAGCTCTTTTGCTCTTTTAAACAAATTACAACAGGATAGGTTCTTAACAGTTTATTCAGATTAGATTTTGTACACCGAAATTGAAAAGTGATGGTGTTAGCACTTTAAGGGTTAAAACTGAAATCACTAGGTTGATTTGTTAATATCATAGTCTTATGGTTATATACATTAATGTAAGGCTGCTAAAAGTGTACCATGAATTACTATTTAAAAAAATAGAAGCTCTCTGTGGGTGGTTGTTTAAACAAGTTCCCATACAATAAATTTTCAAAAACACAAATTCATTTATGTAAATTAATTTAATTTTTCCCCCTGAAAGCTTTTTAAAAAAAAAGTAATAATAGATAGTAATAGTTAAAGCCAGAATAATTATTTTGAGTGAGATGTAACTGACAAGTTGAGATGACACGAGCTGAAAGAATTGAGAAAACTGAAGAGAATAAATCAACACTTACTCTTGCCTACTGGGGACGCTACTATTCCATTGGGTAGAGGTGACGAGATGGACACATGGGAAGCCAAGGAGTCCTGCAACACACAAACACAGTCAACAGCTGCATACATAGGAATACACAAAAACACCATCAACATACACTCAAACTTAGTTTCTTTGTTAACCCTTAACATAGTGAACGCAACAATTTCAATTTCATTTTCTAAACTCCAACCTAAATAAACTGTTAAAAACCTTTTTCTGTAATAATTTGTGTAAAAAAGCTCCTGTAGGAGCTCTTTCACACAAATTATTACAGGAAAAGTTTTTAACAACAGAAGGTGGTAACAGTTTTGTGTTATACTCTCCCCAGTTCAGCACTGTGAGGGTTAACTATTCATGCATTGTCTTTTACCCATGAAGTGCTCAGCTGAACATGTTAGTGTACATATTAGTGGACAAACTCTAACCTAAATAGGCTGTTGAAAACTAATCTGCAGTAATTCGTTTAAAAGCTTCTGCAATTTTTTTTTCAAGAAATCACCACAGGAAAGATTCTCAGTTTTACACTCCACAAATGCTAATTCAGCAATTAAAAACATTATTCTTTTTTAGCATTAATCGAGGTATTACAAAATTGTTGAAATGCCTTAGTTAAGTGATAAACTTGTGTTACTTGACCTCTCTGTGGCCTTTGATACGATTGATCACAAGATCTTGCTGTCAACTCTTTGAAACAAGATTGGTGTAACTGATGTTGCCATGCAGTGGTTCAACTGCCATGCAGTGGTCCAACTGCTACATTTCAGATAGATCTCAATCAGTCATTATTGATAGTCATGTATCATGTTCTACATATCTGGTATATGGTGTCCCCCAAGGATTTGTACTGGGCCCTCTGCTTTTCATAACTTACACATCCCCTCTTGGTGACATTGTCAGATCCTATAACCTTGGACTGCATCTGTATGCAGACGATACCCAGATATATCTGGCTTTCAAACCACTGGACTAGTCTTCAACAAAATTCTCATTTGCAGCTGTAGAGCCGTGTGTTGGCAGCATCAGAAGTTGAATGGCTTCCCACTATCTAAAGTTAAACGATGACAAAACTGAGCTCATTGTCTTTTATCCTCAACGCCTTAAAAAAGTATCTCTGTCCGAAAATTCAGCATTGGTCAGTGTGAAGTTGAGGCCAAGTGCGTCGCTCGCAACCTAGGAGTAATCTTTGATGCTCCTCTTTCTATGAGTGCACACGTCAACAGTGTCTGCAGAAGAGCGTATTACCATATACGTAACTTCAGCATGATTCGAAGGTACCTTGACGCCAAAACAACAGCATTACTTATTCAAGCATATGTGACATCACGTCTTGACTATTGTAATGCACTTCTGATTGGCCTGCTGAATCACCTCATAGACAAGCTGCAGAAAGTGCAGAAAAGTGCAACAAGAGTTGTTACTCGATCAAAGAAGTCAGATCACATTACTCCTGTCCTGCAAGGTCTCCACTTGCTACCAGTTAAGCAGAGAATCCATTACAAAATTCTTCTACTTGTTTTTAAATGTCTCCATGGTCTCGCTCCTTCATATCTTACAGCACTTTTTAAATACTACCAGCCTACTAGATCACTTCGATCACTTTCTTCTAGAAGTTCCTCTCACAAGGACAAATTCATATGGTGACAGATCCTTCGAGAATGCTGGACCCAAACTGTCAAACAAACTCCCCATTCAGCTCCGATCACATCTAGAACTGACAACATTCAAAACACACCTAAAGACTCACCTGTTCTCAAAAGCTTTTAACACCCATTAACATTATTCGAGTATTAACCATCTCCCAGGCTCAGCGCGTTTGAGCAGCTTTTTACCAGCGCTTTATAAGTTTTGTGTTTAGTAATAATTCTGTCACTTTTTCAACACCACAAGAATTGATGGAATTAACACTTACAGATGATATATTTTAATTTACCAGCACGTAAAATTGTCATAAATTATATAAAAACGTGTAGCATAGCAGATTTGTATAACACTTGTGACTGCTAGATTTTGATGAATGCACCAAAAGCAAGCGAATTAAGGTTTAACACTATTTTCAGTTTTCCCCAAGTTTTCAACAATGTTTTAGTGATCTCACGGCAGCAAGGATTACTGCAGTAGGACAACCCACATCACCAATGTGGTTATGTGAAACCTGCGAGCTTGGGTCGGTACCTGGAAACCAAGACCATTGCACTCTGTACTAACTGAATGTAGAAATGTTTTCTAACACAGAGAATGACAACGAGGCCGCTTGTTCAGGATTCGAACCTGGACCTCCTGGTCTATAGTCCAGCAACCTAACCACCATGCTATCACTGTAAGGAATTAAAATTAGGTCGAAAAGTCAACTATTATTTGGACTGGTTCAGTTCAGTAAATTTCCTATTTTATATCATACCTTCAGCAGTGAACTGGTTCTTAGGACTTAAAACCTATCCTGTGATAATTTGCTTTAAAATTAATTTTTTGAGTAAAATTATAATTTATACAGTTTTCAAGCTAAATTTTGTAATGTTGACCATAATGCCCATAGATATGAAAACAAGAAAACAAAGTCATTAATATCCCTCGCAATGATAAAATACTTGTCATAAATATGTCAACTAGTTATGACTATGTCAAATGTTCAAATGTTAGGGCGTGTGTATAGTCTTTTCTGAAACTTCATAAATTTAACAGTTTCATTGCAATGTACACATTTTGAAAGAATATTCAAATTTTGGATCGGTTTAACTTTAAAATTGCTTTATCTTGGCCTCGCTTCTGTCAATGGCGGTGATATGTTCATCATTTCTCTCTTTGCCTTCATTTTCATTAACAATTTCTCCTTCAATAATTATTTCATCATTTTCAGATTGCTTTCTAAGAATAAATAAAGAATAAAAATAACCAAGTTTGCTTGCGCTTGTGAGCAGACAAATCGGCCATGATGCATGTTTATTTTTGCTAGGGATACAATTAGTATGTCAAAGTTGATTGGCTGTTTACAGCAACGAATCAGTTGCTAGGGATACAATTAGTATGTCAAAGTTGATTGGCTGTTTACAGCAACGAATCAGTTGCTAGGGATACAATTAG
>JAULCD010110993.1:0-11433 GCA_032361085.1 Calliostoma canaliculatum
CTGCCAATTGTAAACTTCAGAAATGTTTGCACACTTCATAGTTGTTTATTGTCCGATGCACGTTTACCACACCGTTTCACAAAGATGTCATAACTTTACCACGTCCTAAACCATGTCACTGGGTTAATGGATTTGGTTTACAAATTCCAAAAATCGTTGTGCACAGTTTACAACAATTTTTGCATTTGTAGTCCAAATCTATTAACCTAGTGATATGGTTTAGGACGTCGTAAAGTTATGACGTCTTTGTAAAACGGACCCCTGATTCTGTTAAGGTCTGTGTGCTATTGTGTTGTTGTCTGTTCTGACAGACGGTGCATTATTTCAGTCAACTGAAGCCTTAGACACTGATCGAAAGTAACACACACACAAAAGAAAAACAACGACGCATATTAATAGAACCGTCTCCAGAGTTACGTAAAGTAATCTTAGAAACATTAAAACAAAACATTAAAGGAATATGATCACACATACCTTTGATACTATTTAAAATTAGGAATTGGTAACAGAGTTTAATATTTCTCTTGAATGAAAACTATTGTGTCTGTCCTCATCATAGGTTTAATGCTCCAGTTCGTAATTTCTTAAATAACTTCATTGAAGTTAGTTTTATGTTTCAAATAAATTTCTTTTGTTGTAACTTAATAACACATTTTTGTTCTTCTATGCACTAAAATAATTTATATTGAAGAGAATTAAAGAAAATTTCGACTACAGTTTAGCCGTTCAGCATTATGACACAAGATGACGTACTGTCACCAAATAAAATGAATATTAATATTAAACATATTAAAATATGGCACAAGACATAAAGGCCCACAGTTTACATGCATCAACATTTACATTGTTGTAAACTGATTAGAAAGTGCACGTACTTCAATTACTTTTACACTTGTAAACCTAATCTTCCAAACCATATTGGTGAGATTTACGTGACGATTTTCATCTGGCTGACACTAGAAGCACATGTTCAATGTATCATCAATGTAACGTATACGTACAACCCTAGTTCTGTGGCATAACAATGATACATCAGCACTTAATAAAGATTTAAACCTTTAATTGGTCAAGGCAAAGTATGTGTAATATAAATAGAATACATAGTGTATTACTGTTTGCAAGGACAACTGGCAGTCAGAATGCAACCACCTTCGTTCAAACAGACAACATATTGCATTAACGTCTCACATATACATGTACAAGACGCTTAATACATTTTTTTTACTTTACTGTTTATCGTAGTGTTACACAGGAGTAATACTTATATATTTACAACCATCAGAGAATCATTAAGCGCCGGTGATTATTTTTCAAATCTTAGTTTTCAAGATATATCAAATATGGAAGGACAAAATGGGAAACAAAATGCAACTCGTAATACTTAATCATTCTTTATTTTCACTTTTAGAACTTTACGTTTATTGAAACCAAGGCTAACTCTCAAAATAGCCATCCTTAGTAGCTTATCATTATTACTTATTTTAGTTTTATTAGATGAAGCTTCTCAGCATTGGCCTGTGTGTACATGGAAACGGAAATATGCTCAGAAATGTAATTGGAGCCAATGGTAACTCTCAAAGGAGCCATCCTTATTAGCTTATCCCTTACCGTGCGGCACACGGAAATATCCGGGTCAGGCTACTAGTAGCCTGAACAGGATAATTCCGCGAGCTGCATGAACAGACGGGCAGTGATGTTGAGTGAGGCACTGATTGGGACAGGCGAAATCCTGAATAACATTATCGGACATGCCACTCACAATAGCTTGTTCAAACTATGCCGCACGGTAAGGGTTAACATTATTATTTATTTTAGTTTCATCAGTTGAAGCTTCTCAGCATTGGCTATTTTTTACATAGAAACGGGAATGCTTTTTTAAAACGCTATCATCGATAGGTTTGATTAAACTTGCGAAAGCAATATTAAATGTACAAAAAGTAGCCTATTGTCTTTGCAGTCTTGCTTTGTAGTCATATTCTGTCTCATCCGAATGTTTCCCCCCGTCCGCATTTAATTTGTGCAGGTGCGCTGGGTTGGATTGCCCCAGTTAACAAACGATATTGGAGGTGGAAACTGATGATGACGGATGTGTGTGTTGTACATGTTGCGCAATGATATCACTAGGCCAATAAGTTTAGTTCGCAAAGGCAAAATTCATTGTAAACGGTGCACTTTCCAACAAATAGATCATTTTGAAAACGAGTTTGGATTACAACTGCAAAACTCGTTGTCAACGGTGCATTTTCAAGAGAAAAACAAGTTTATTTTGGTAAGTGCACTGTTTACCTCGATTTAGGGCAATTGAAACCAAAATCCATTTGCGCAGTAAATTAAATTAACTTCAATGTTAGTGGCATAATTTCTTCATTTCAATATTTATCGTTCAATTGTATATATTTCAGAAAATAATTTAACAATGACAATTTAACATACAAGTGTTGTGAAATTGTATCTCCAATCAAACTATTATTTTGTCTATTTAACATTAAAACATGTAGTTTCACGGTTGTATTTTTACTGCACATATGTATTGTTACACCTTTTACTTTGACATGTAAAACATACAAAAGTCAGGTAAATCATTAAAACAGATTCACTTTATTTTTTAATTTAAAACAGTATAGAGGGCAATTGTTATATAAAAAATATATTGGTTAGTCAAATGAACAAAATAAATGAAATTTGAAAATGAACACTTCACAGTTTGGCATTTGTAAACTGTTTGGCCCCCGTTTCACAAAGATGTCATAACTTTACGACGTCGTAAACAGTTTTACCGGGAGAGTGGGTTCGATTCGGTTCACAAATACCAAAAATCGTTGTCAACTGTGCATTTTCCAAAGAAAAACAATGATTTTTGGCATTGCTAAGCAAATCCAGTAGCCTAGTGAGTGGTTTACGACGTCGTAAAGTTATGACGGCTTTGTGAAACTGGACCCTAGGCCACGTATACCACTCGCAGTATATCAAGAGTAATAGTTGCTAGACGTGAATAATACTGAAGTCATCTGAAATCACTTGGACAGGCAAAGTAGAAGCGAAACACTTCATAAATATAAATTTTAAGGATACCGTTCCGTTCGAAAATTGTAATGTACTCCTATCAATGTACTTGATGACAAGTGCAATCGATTCAATGGTTTGTGGTTTGATGTGTTTGTTCAACCCAATCCATGTTACACGTTTCAACGGGCAGCGACGGCAGATCCATCTGTCTCATGTAATCACTCTTTTGGCTTGGTTTACAACTGCCAAAATCATTGTAAAATGGGAACTTTCTGAATCTAAAGCACGTTTATCTTCAGAGAGTGCACAGATAACAATAATATTGGCATCTGTAAATTGAACTCATTAGACGAATTATGATACCAAGCAATTCCTGGTGTTTAAAAAGACACACATTTACCTTATGTTGTTTGGGATTTTAAAAAAAAAGACTCCGGAACCATTTGTTTTAATATCCTGGTTTAAACGCAAGTGCAATATAAGGATTTACATGTAGATAAACTCAAAAGGACAAGCATGCCTTTTCGGAGTAACAAAATGGACTCCTTTCGTGCGTCTGTCCGTCCGTGCGTCTGTGTTTCCGTGCAAAGTTTTCTTTTCGGGAGCAGAACTTGAAAACCGTTCAATCTAAAGTGGTGCCTTTTGCTATTTTGGGAATTTTGTGGTTTCTATTTTTCTCGGTATCTATGGATGCAGTTTTGGAGTTTTTCTCAAACAGAGGTGCAATTCGTTTCCGGAGCAGAACTCAAATACGGTTTAATATGTTTCAATGAAACTTTGTATTTAGATCAAATAGGTGCTGAAGTGGTGCCTTTTGTTATTTTGGGATTTTGTGATTTCTCTTTTTCTCTGTTTTCAAGGAAACGAGTGCATTTTGTGTCCGTAGCAGAACTCGAAAATCGTTGAATATTTTTCAATGAAACTTTAAACTGCTGAAGCAGTGCCTTTTGCTATTATGGGATAATTTTGTGATTTTCATGTTTATCGGTTTCCATGAAAACAGTTCGGACTTTGTCTCAAAAAGGGGTTTCATTTTGTTTCTAAAGCAGAACTAAAAAGAGGTTAAATATTTTTAAACAAAACTTTGTAATCATATTTTGACCATTGCGGGGGATGTTGATGACTTGTCTTCTTGTATACTTTATATCATTGCATTTAAAGCCATTGTTTCGTTCAACTAAATGCTTAACAAAATCACTGGGAGAACTAATTATTATTGAGAAAACTTACAGACCAGCCATTTTTTTGTGTGTGGTTGTTAGTTCTAAATTGGGTTTGTTGGTTATTGTGGACTGTTATAAAGAAAGAAAGAATATAAATTTTTTTGCGAAAAGGGGCATAGCCATTCACTTCAATACCACATATATTGTGCTAAAGACACAAGAAGACTGTGAACTGTGAACTCTTTGCTACAAATGAGAACAACACATTTGTGGTTGCGAATTTATTCTATCACAGCACAGAAACATGAGCGGGTTGTTGCAGGTGTCTTACCAAGCGGGATACTGTACTGAATGTTCTAATTTAAAAACTATGTTGTCCTGATAAAAGTGATGTCCGTGCTCAATATTTTTCCCTTTAAAAAGGGGAGTGGTATAAAGATTATGTTAAGATCAGCAGTCCCCTTCACCTAGTCCATGTAATCCATATAACCATGTCCAGAAGATTGTACCGTTATGCAACTTATCACTTTTTCACAGTGTTAACGATGTTTACCTGATCCATTTTTAAACATCGCAGGGTTGTATTTTAATCCTTAAAAATGATTTTAGTATGACATAAAACTGGGACTATCTTCAGCTATAGAAAAACTATCAGATGATAATTTGTTTAAAGGAGTTAACAGAGGAGACATTTTAAACAAATTATCTCAGAAAAACTTTTCAACAACCTATGTAGATCAAAATGTTGAAAATGAAACGAACAAACTTTAAACTTGGCACGAATTTTATTTTATGGTGCTGTGGGCTAGATAAGTATGTCATTCCATGTCTTACGTTTTAATGTAATTATTGACGTGGTCCTGAACCCAAATCACAGACAAACACGAGGCATGTTAACAGTGTGTAAACATTTCTTGACTTTGTGGGTTTGACGGATGCAACTGTCCCCGAACACCACATGTCATCACTGAATCTCAATTACTAATATAACTGTCGTGTCTTTTTCCACAATGTTTAATTGTGTTTTCCTGACAGATATGAATTCAGATCATTCTTTACCGTTAACGTTTTATACTTGAATGTTTTCACCAAACAACGGGCAAACTCTCATCACTGGGACATTAAAGCATTAGAGTTGTCAGATTAAACGAAGATAATGTAGCGATTAAAGTGTGAACAGTTCATTAAGTTAACATACATAAAAGCCAATTTGTCTTAAACTCTCATTTCCCGGGCCAATAACTGCACTTTCAGCAGAAACAAAATGTTTTTTGTATAAAAGTACCGCGTTTGCGTGATTTTAGCACTGGCATGCAAACCAATTAAACTGGTCATCATTCCTAACCATTTAGTCTGTAATAAATGTATCAAAAATACATTCCATGTGTAAGGTTAACCATTAAAGATAATTATTTTTCTCGCAAACAACTAGTAACCTATTGCTAACATACATGTTGACCTAAGAAGAAGACATAATTATTTTATCAATAACATTTTCGTATGATTAATCATCGTTCGTTTTTTTATGAAAACACAAAAGTGACAAAGCGTAATGGCATTTGTGATAGCGTGTACTTTGAAATATTATTGTTGATATTTCAGGTTGACTTGGACACCGACAACTATTGACTTAATAATAAATTAAATAAATTTCTGTGTTTGTGTTGATGACGTATTGTCAGTGCTGTAAATGCAAACGAATGACCCATGTTGAGACATTAGAGGTGTCAGTTATCTCATAATTAATATATATTGAATTAAACATCAGTTAATGGTTGTGTTAGATTTTGATTGTCATCCATTAAACTGAAATGCAACTCGTATATTGAGCAGTTTTGCCAGCAAACGAAGACAGAGTATAAGATCACATGGAATATAGCTCGCATTCAAGTGTTTTATGACTTTGGGAAATAAGATTTATTTGGTCAATATTTCACTCTCGCAATACTTAAAACCTTTGAAGCGACAACCAGTTTTAATGTTTTACCGTCCCGTGAACATAGCAACGCAAGCGTTAATTTTCATAATCAACATGTGTAAACATGTTGTTACACGTCATTGAAGTTGTTCTGTAACTGATGTTTTCTAAACAGTTTATGTTATAATATGTCATATCATCCCTATAATAGTTAACCTGAAGATCTATGCCATTTAGACAGTGACAAACACAACTATATGTTATGTCTGGAATGACACTAGTTAAACAAGTGAATATTTTTTTCACTTTGTGTGGTTATGTCCCGTTCGGGATTCGACCCACACCCTTAGAATTAGGCAACAAACTGCCAGCTTTAAACACCCCAACGCCTTAACCGTGCGGCCCCGTGGTAATTGGGCTGAAAAGTTAAGGCGTTTGACGGAACTCAACCACGCAAAGTGATATCGCACCAAATCGCCAGCACTAAGCATTTAGCCACGGGGACTTAGGATTAACCATTTAATACTTCGCTATCTTGGTTAGAATATCAACAAAAAAACGGACACATGTATCCGACTTGCCATAAAATTATGTATCACCATTAATTTCGTTTACCAAGTTTTACACAAGCTTTTGGTTAGCATTGTCATTTAAAGATCCGACACTTATTTTAAGACATTGTACCACAATGTACATACACCCGTTGTAGTTTAATTCAATCATCGGTGATACGATCGATTCGACCATTTAAACTTATAATCGATTTGCCTTTATTGAGTTTGAGAAAAACACAAAAAACAGTTGGTATCGATAACCTCGCAGTGCAGCACCATGAAGGGGAAATGTCTTCACCCAGCAGGTCGGTACTGTGTGCCGTTTCACAAAGCCATGGTAAATTTACGCCCTTGTAAACCATGATATTCCTCCAATTCCCATCGTAAATTTACGACCTTGTAAAGCATGTCACTGAGCCAATGGCTCAGTGACATGCTTTAGATGGTCGTAAATAGTTCTCCCCCGGCATTGTGAGGCTGTATCCCGGTTTGCGTTTTAACCACACAACGATGCATTAGCACAGTTCAAGTACCAGTGCTTTAAGTGAACCAGTCTGCAGCGATGTTCTTGTACGTGACAAGTGTATACACGATGTGCAGCACATATATGTAAATGATAAGCTTATGTGGCAGCGGTTACAATAATCCTCCCTGCATCCAGTGAATATCGATAGACGATCAATGACGTGATTTCCATTCCAAGCACATGTGTTGTGATTATTTACGTGGTCCTCGCAATACCGAGAAGACGCTGCTGCTAAACCTGGTATTGGGATTTGCAACTAGCTGAAGATGGTCAATGAACTTCTCACTGCTTTTGCCTTGTTGTAGCCTATAATAGATTTGTTCAATGATTCTTTAGCCAGGAATACTCTTCAATAACGACTACTTGATTCATGACTTACAAATGTATCGATACCTCTAGCTTACCATTGAAGTTCAGAACAATTTTGTCTAAGTAGTCCAGATAGCAACCTCAGTATAAGTTCCAAATATTATGTAGACATTCTTTATGACTAACTTGGCAAACAAGATGTATTTTTTTTAAATACCACAGAGGTCTTTTGTATTCTTGCATAGTTTCATTGAACGATATCGTCAGGTATTGCCTTGTTTTATAAACGCATATTTGTGCTGCTACCTTTTATCATCGCTAGACAGGAAACATGCCTATCTTTTTCGTGACCGTACTGTATTCAAGATAGTTTTCGACGCAACGTTTATATCTTGTTTGACTTTATGCCCAATGGAAATCATCTTGACAGATAATAGATGTACATTAATCTGGGTCGTTGCCTGAACTGAAGCCAGGGATAGAGCGACCGTGCCCTGCTTATAAATACACATCAAATATGGTTGCAGCATTACCCCGTAATGTGTTGGTTCAGGGCACTTGTGCTCTGGAGACATGATTTACGACCTCGTATATGTAGGATGGTTATATAAAAAGTCACACAGGGTGCCGTTTCACAACGTCGTCGTAAATTTACAACCTCGTAAACCATGTCACTGAGCCAATGGTACATTTACAATGGTCCCTTGCTTAATTTCAAGGTAATTTACGACGGCTTTGGGAATCGGCGTCCTGTGTTGTAAAATGTTGGCTTTTAGCAACATTCCCACTCTTATAAATTAACTGTTTAAATAACTGTTTAAATTTCAGGTTGCCAATTCACAAATATAGTTACATTAACGACCGTGTAAACTATGTTACTATGACAATTGCTTCAGTTTACAAAAGCCCCCAAATTTTTGTTTTCGTTGAAAAATTCACAGCATTTGTTAACCAAACGTATTAGTGACATGGTTTACGAATTGGTACATTTACACATGCTTTGTAAAACAGGGCCAGTAAATGATTTGAAAGTCTAATTCCTATTGATTAAATCTTGTTAACCTACGTCGGGACATCAATAACCTGACATGATCTGCCTTATCTGATGCCTTTTACATAGCTCATTATTGATTGACAGTATTACATTAATTTATCAGATAAAATCAGCCATGACAGACATGTCCTATAGAAATGTGATTCACCAAATGGTTTTGTTGATGTTTATTGATATGAATGAGGGCATGGAAAAATAAAAGACACATTTATTCACTGAATAATTGAAATGTGATTTCCCAAAAGCAGTTGAAGAGATTGTGAGAGTTCTATTCTAATCTTAAAGCAATTTGGTGTCACAATATTGAATCAACAGCTACTTATACTCTTCAATCATGCATTGATTACTGGGGTACAGTTAATGATACAATTAATGTGTTTCTCACAGACGAACCTTAATATTTATGACGGGATATATTGTATTATAATTAACGTGACAAATAAATTTTATTATGAAATGATGTGGTTGTCCTGAATACAAAACCTAATAATATACATTTACAGTACATACATGTACTTGTTATTTCAAAGGACAACTGGGCCCTGTTCCTCAAAACGATCGCAAGAGCTAAAATATAACTTTGGCTTACAACTGCCGTATTGTTAGGATCGCTTTGGAACCGGTGTCATTCGGCCAGTCGTAACCTAGTGATAAGAAACAACTTCACAAGACATTATTTAAAATGCTGTTTACGACCATCTTAACACTAAGATCGCTTTGACGAACGGGGCCTTGATCTTTGGTGCTGTTTCACGAAGCCTTCATTTAAACGTGCATATTTTGTTGTGTTGTGAAGTTTGATTTCCGTTAGTGTTCTGACAACATATTGCCAAACTAATGTTGATTAATGTCTACTAATGCCACAGCATTGGTTTTTTTTTAATAATACATGGGTATTTTGTTTTGCAATTGCTTAACTTTTTCCCCTGTGTCCTCATGTGACAAAAGCTCATTTGTTTGGCGTAATGTGTTGTTAATACATATTCAGTGCCAACATGCTCATAAATCGTATTTAGAAGATTAAGATGTTTTGTTTGAGACAAGTTTAGAAAACCTTAAAACTACACACACAATAATAGTTGTATATTCCATGGAACTATTTTGATTTGTTTTCTTGGGTTTATTATGTACAGTTTTTAATAAGACATTTTGTCTAGTGTTGTATTACACATATTTATGACAAAATCGGATTTTTTTTTAAATTTAGTCTTTATACTAATTTTTTTTATTGGAAACAAAAGCTTCGCTATAAATGTTGAAACATGAATAAATGACATTTTAGCGAACGCCAAATGTTATGACTAATTATTACATCTGGTGTTCACTAAACGTAGGCATGAGGGTTTATTCTACTTTCAATGATACCCTACTTAAAATATATTGCAAGCCTTCAAACCCAATGATCAATAAAATTACCTACATAACCTAAATGTGTAAACACATAGGCCACGACATACCATCAAAACGTTACGAACCTTTTTTCTTTATATTCCATACAATCACATAGTACAAAGAAGATTATTTGGCACCCTTATTCACAACAATATCAAGGAGTGATACGTCATAAATATACCTGTATCCACGAAAGGTTGGGTTTTCATAGTCCAGGCTTAGTTCGAACACGCGTATTGCATCAATCAGTGATAAATAACAATTTAGAGTTATTGCACAGTAGTATCTCCAAAGGAGAGTAATATATATCCAATGGTAACAGAAGCAAGAACAAAATGCAAGTGTTTGCATGTACTAGCAAATAGCACCATTACACAGCTAAAAACTACTGAAATACTGTACATAGGCTTACGCACGTGATTGAGTTCTTTGCCTTAAGGCCTCAGATTCAATCACGTGCACCACTATCGGAGGGTTTGTGGACTGTAGTCTATCCCATCTTCGGTGTCAAGTCCTCCAACTGAAAGTGAACATGGTGAGAAGACGATAACCAACGAATAAATGAGAACCTCATTATTGCCTCGGGAACTTTTCTCAATGCAGTCACAGACTGTCAACAAAGAGTCGTGATAGACGTAGAAACCTCTGTCCTATGGCTGTCGAACTACAAACAAATACCGGAGCCAGGGACGCCCGTCTTGATTATAAGACTAAACGAACCGAGTACATACTATTATAAAGAACACCGGTTTGTCCAAATATTCGTACTAATTGTGTGGCAGTGTTGGAATCTTTTCTTTTCATTCTGGTTCCTTTTCCAGTATTTTTAAAGACTGTCCTAATGACAATTCTGACGGTCAATTAGCCAAACCTGAGAAAGACGTGGTAATAATTAAGATTCGTGAAATGGAACAGGATACTCGTGGGAATTTTGCACATAAAAAACAAGATTAAAACGTTCGGGTTTTCTTCATTAACCGCGGAAATGCAACTTAGTGTGGTAATGTGGGTCGTCATCGTGTGTTTCGTGCCCTACTTTATTTTTGTCCACGTCAATTTTTGTTACAACTGTATTGATCCTTGTTTACTAATAGCGATGGTCTGGGTTAGTTACATGAACTCACAATAGTAAATCCCTCCACTACACACTCCATGATACAATTCATCTCTTAACAGTTTACTACATCTTTCTCTGTCGCAATGTGGGTCCCGTTTCGCAAAATTGCCCAAGGCAAAGTTTATTGTAAATGCTAAACTATAAGTTTGACTTACAGGTGTCGTAGCGCAGATTTCGTTTTGGAACCGGTGCCATTCGGCACCGGTTCCAAATCGATTTCTGCGCTATGACATATGTAAGCCTATGGTAACCAAACAACTCCAGAGGATATTGTTTCAAAAATCACTGACAATTAACTTAGTCTGATATCGATTTGAGGAAATCGGCGCTGATTTGTTCTTATTCACGCTAACTCACAAGGGACAAGTTTCGCAAACATTCTTAGTTAAGGATG
>JAULCD010111104.1:0-11429 GCA_032361085.1 Calliostoma canaliculatum
CCACACACATCACCATGTTCCTTCAGGCGAACGAGCTTCAGTTCTCCGAGTTACCTTTCAGGGCCCCGTTCCTCAAAGTGATCTAAGGCTATGTTGGTCATAAGTGCTAAAATATAACATGAGCTTACGACTGTAGCAGCGCAGAAATCGCTTTGGAACCGGTGCTATTCAGCATCGGTTCCAAATCAATTTCTGCGCTATGACAGTCGTAAGCCTATGATAAGAATAACAACACCACAGGACATTGTTTTAAAGATCACTTACAATCATCTTAACACAAAGATAATTTTGAAGAACGGAGACCATAACTCATTAGTGAACACTCCAGTAATCTGTTGAATTTTGTCCTTCAGATAAATGTGAAATGTTTTAAATGTAGGCCTAGTGTTTATCTACAAGGTTGCTAAAAAAAAGTTTGCCATTTTCTTGGAAACAAAGCAGTCAATTCAAAGAATATCCAATAAGGGAAAACTGCCAGCCATTGTTTAAATATTCAACAATCCACATGTCATTAACTAAAAACCTCTTACGATAAAAGATTGAGCATATTTGGTGTTAAACACTGTATTCAACAACATTTCAGCTGTTAACAGAAATCTGCAGCACTAACATTGATAAGTGAAGCAGTAAAACCTGCGTTTAAAGTATTTTGGCTAAGTTTTGGTCGTTTTGTTTTTTAAAATTAATTTTGTGGGCGTCTTAAATTACAAATGAAGAGAAAAGTATTCCAACTTCATAATAAATAGAAAATAAAAGAAAATAAAACAGGGTGGCCGTTCACAAAAACGTCATAACTTTATGACATCATAAACCACATCCTTGGACCAATGAGTTGAATTTAAAAATACCAAACTGTTTTTAAGTTTACAGATTAAATTTTTCTTTTTTTTCATTTGTTAGCCAACCCATTGGCCCAATGAGATGGTTTATGGTATACTTCATGACCGTTTTGTGAAACAGTACCCAGGTGAGTAAAATTAAACTGGCTTATTGTCATTTTGAATGTTTTGAATGCCATAGTTGGAATGCTGTTTGTAAATATTCAAACATTTCACATAAAACATAAAACACCACATTACATATATTGAATAGCCTAAAGAAATAAAAGGACAGGATCAACAGTTTTAAAATGCTTCATGGCAAATAGTTATCAAGAAAACTAACATTTAATATCATGAAAATCATCAAGAAAATCTGTCTACAGTTATCTTAGGCCCCGTTCCACAATGTATCATGAGGCTAAGATATTTTAACTTTTATCTTAGCACTTATTATGGCTAAGGCTAAGCTGACCATAAGTTCTAAAATATAACATTGGCTTACAACTGTCGTAGCGCAGAGATCATTTTGGAAATCTAAATTTGGATTTCCAAATCAATTACTGCACTACAACAGTCATAAGCCTATGATATTAAAACAACTCCAAAGGACATTGTTTTGAAAATCATTTATGATCAAGTTAGCCTTAGATTGCTTTGAGGAACGGGGGCCCTGCTCTTTCTTTAACTCCCTTCAGGTATTTGGTTCAATAGTCAGTACAGGAAGTCTGCAATGGTCATAAAAATCAGGGGTGTGGAATTACTATGCCCGACTCGTCCGAAAAGTTCACTTCTGGGCGATAGTTGTCCGCGGTCAAGTAGAAAATACTACAACCCTTAAAGTTCTAAACACAACACCTGTCAATTTCCAAAATCTAACCTAAATATGCTGTTAAAAGGCTTTCCTGTAATAATTTGTGTAAAAGAGCTCCTATAGGAACTCTTTTACACACATTATTACAGGAAAGGTTTTAAACAGCACAAGGTGGTAACAGTTTTGAGTTATACTCGCCCCAGTTAAGCACTGTAAGGGTTGGAACCCAAAAGCAAACCATACCCGGGATTTCCAACAGAGAAAAAAATACGCGTGGAGGGGTATCTAAATGTCAATGGAAAGCAAAACCTGAGGGGGTGTGGTGTGGGGGCTGGATGGAGGGCAGGGGTTGTTTTGTAGTTTTGCTGGTTTTGTACTGTGCCCTTGTTCCAAGCCATGTTTTAGTATTGTTCATTGGTGTTTGATTTATACAACTATTATTTATAACAGTGTTTTCATTCTCCAGTAAGTGCTAGATTATTATATTATACACAGACCGATGATTTTAAAGTGTATCTTTCTCTTTGTCCAGTAAAATTAGCCTTGACAAAAATTTGCTACCCAGTATTAGTAATATGCGCGACCGGCAAAAAGTGAAGAAAACAATTTTCATAGACAGACAGTCCCTGTGGCCAAAAGTTAACGAAACAATGTATAAGTTCTGAGATTCTGTTACCCCTCAAACAGGGATTTTTTAACTGTAAGTTCTTATGACGTTTACATAGTGCTAAGAGCCATATTTGTTTGTCAATGTTTAACTTCCGTTCCAAGTAAGCTGTTGTAAACCTTTCCTATGGCAATTTATTTAAAAGAGCTCCTAAAGCTCTGAATTATCAGATTTAGGTGTTGACAGTGGATGCGGTCATTTTTAAGTCATTAATATGAGGAACCTTGTTCATTTTGTGAAGCAGTAACTATAAAAACTAGCTTAGGCAAAATAAAAAAAAATATTGGGGTTCCAAATATCCAACCTTGCCTACAACATAGATGCCGACCCTAACTTTTTTTCTTTATCATGACAAAAAATAAAATAATATTATCAATTGAAGTTGAAAACCATATTATATATTATTAACCCTGAAGTACTGAGCACAACATTTTTAGTTTTTAAATTCCAACTGATACAGGCTGTTGTAAACCTATCCTGTGGTAATTTGTTTAAAAGAGTTCCAACAGGAGTTCTTTTAAACAAATTATGACAGGATATGTTATTTTTAAAAATATCACAGAATATTTTTTGGGGAACAAATTATCACAAGGTATGTTTTCAACAGCACAAGTTACTCAGTTTTTTCAACTACATTAATGGTTCTATTTGATATCCATAAACTTAATCACAGGTTGGTAAAAATCAATTAAATTAATTACTAAATTATTCATGATTTTCAATTACGATAAATTGTTTGCTAAAATCTCTCAATTAACGTCATCAGACTTTTTATGAGTTTTTTCCCCCAAGTTCAAGTAGCAAGATAATAAATGATGTCACAAAACGATTAGATACAAGTAATGCTGATCAGGCGATGAGGACACAAACACCGATAAATTTCATCATGTTACAATACACCAATACTTTAACCCTTCAAGTACAAAGTGTAATTTTTGTGTGTATTTCCTTGTCAGAATTATATACAAAATAAGCTGTTAAAAACACATCCTGTGGTAATTTGTTTAAAAGAGCTCCTGCAGGAGCTCTTTTAAACAATTACCAGACAGGTTTTTAACAGCACAGTTTAAATATCTACTTAACCCTATTCAGCACTGTAAGGGTTAAGTGACTCACCATCTGTTCATTCTATAAATTTATGATTCTCATCAATTTTGAAATTATCACAGGATTTACTTTAAAAAGACAATTATGTGCGCTCACAGCTTGTCTGTTTTGTAGTACACCCTCGTTCGCAACCATGTTTCAGTATCGTTCATTGAAGTTATATGTATATGAAATTGCAGTCAAATTTGACTGCACAATTTCACGTTTCTATGCGCGAATGGCGCAGTACAAAGAAATTCTTTATCATTATTCATGACATGATTTTAAAAATGTGAAAAACTTATCCTGTGGCCAAAAAGCCAAAAAGCTTTTTAAAATAAAAATTCATAACGAATATGTGGTTTTAATCCAGGATGTTTAATTTAGTAAAAATCAAGTTAGTGCATAAAATAGTTTACATATATAACTTTTATAGTGATAATTTTAAAGTTTAAAACTATGACAACCTTGAACTGTTGAAAACCTATCCTGTGTTAATTTGTGTAAAAGAGCTCCTGATACAAGACCTTTAGCGAACTCATTTATACAAATTACCATAAGATAAGTTTTCCAAAGCTTTGTCTATTGTCTTTAATACTAAAATTGGCAAAAATGACATTATCACCTTTAGGGTCAAGAAACCCAATTGCACTTTAATTATTTTAAAAATATCACATAATATATTTCAGCAGCTTTAAAATTAAAATACCAAAAGATTCATTTCAGCATTTCAAACAATATCCCACCAAAGTACCAAATATGTTGTTAACTGCAAAAGGTGATTAAAAGTTTTAAGTCCATGGTACTAAATTCCATCGCACTAAGTTATCAAGTAAATGAAATATTTTTGTACATATTTTAAAGATAAGAATATAGTACAGCCATAGCTAGTTCAAAAAGGAGGGTCGGGTAGTTATCAGATGTCAATCATACATCATAGTTTCTAAACCAACAACTGATAACAATCCTGTGCAATGCCCAGTTAAACACACGAGGGAATTGCATGCTATAACTCTTCTAGGTCAACCAATGAAATCTCACATTTGCTGACCACTGATATTCTCAAGGGAGACCTGTCAGCGAAATACTGTTGAAACCAATGTTAAACCTTAATTTAGTAGTTCAGAGACCTATAGGTGAAATAGTGTCATTATACAGGCAATGTTAACCCTAAAAATGCTGAATTGATTTTAGGACATAAAACTGATTACCTTGTACTGTTGAAAGCCTATCTTGTGATAATTTGTTTAAAAGAGCTCCGACAGGAGCTCTTTTAAACAAATTATTACAGGACAGGGTTTCATCAGGGTTTTTTATATATGAAAATTTGTAACGAATAAATGTTGAGCTTGGCAATCTTAGAGTTAAATCTTAACTGATTCGAAGTTAAGGCAAGACCTATCAGTGACATGCCAGCGTTGTGAGGCTGAAGACAGTGCTGAGAGCAACACTTGATAGTTTCAGTGTTCGGATTCCAATTAAATCTAAAAAGCTGTTGAAAACCTACCTTGTGATAATTTGTTGAAAAGAGCTCATGCAGGTGCTCTTTTCAACAAATTACCACAAGGTAGATTTTCAACAACACAAGGTTGTCACAGCTTTAAATCATATTGACCCCAATTCAGCACTTTAACGCTTACTGTGTGGCTCACGAAAATATCTAAGTCAGGCTATTAGCCTGACCTGGATTAATTCTGTGAGCCGCATGGACAAACAGGCGGCAATGTTGAGCGAGGCATTAATTGGGAAAAACAAAACCTAAATTCCGGGACATGCCACTCAGAATACTCAAAACTATGCCACATGGTGAGGGTTAAGGATTAACTTAGCAGTAGTAGTGACCAAAAGACCTGTCACTGAAATATTTTTGTTAAGAAGGTGACTTTGGTAACGGTTTTATCAACCACTTTGGTTTTACCTAAAGAAAACAAAGATTTCAATAATTTTTCAGTTATCTCAAGCAGCCAGATTCAATGAGGGAAGAAAGCCTTGCATCACCTGTGAACCAAGAGTTAGAGCATTCCACTCTGTCCTCACTGCATGTTCAAAGGTTTCAAACTCCAAGAAGGACGCAAGCCCTCTTGGCGGGATTCTAACCCCGGACTTTTTGGTCCAGTACGCTAACCACTGCACTATTCCCACCCCACCCCACTACTGTGGTACAGGAATGCAAAACTGGTTAGTTTTTCAACAACAGCTTTTTAAAGAAATTAATGCAGGACATTTTATCTACATTTGCTTTGCAACTGTGTTACTATCTAACAGACCCCGAAAGCTATCTTAGTGTCAAGATGGTCATGTGACTTTTTAAACAATGCCCTGTGGTTTTGCTTCTTAACATAAGCTTACGACTGTCGTAGCGATAAAATCGATTTCACCAGTTCCAAAGCGATCTCTGCACTACGATCGTTGTAAGCAAATGTACTATTTTAGCACTTATGATCAACTTAGCCTAAGGTCGCTTTGAGAAATGTGGCCCTGAAATTTTGCACTCATTGTAAAAAGTTTTATACTCTTTGTTTATCACATTAACTTTTAAATCACACTTAAAGATGTTTTTTTCCAAGAGCAGGAACTCTTTTTCAACAAATTAACCCTTACCGTGTGGATCACGGCAATATCCGGGTCAGGCTAGTGAGCTACATGGTAAGGGTTAATATAGGGTAGGTTTTTAAGAAAAGCTCTTAAAATAATTGCTACAGATTAAGACTTTAAATATATATACATATATTTAGAATGAATATTAATAATCACTCCAAGGTTGCAGCAGTATGCGGGTTAACATTGTTTTTCAAAGCTAAATTTACACCCTACCACTTTACATCCATGCTTTGTCCTTGGTCGGATTTACGAGCCCTGGAGGCATTGGCTTATAAATAGAAGCAGGTATAGAGGATAATTTATATTCCTGAAAACACTTCATTTCTTTGACATGATGTTTTATAGCCTGGAATACTTCTCACAGGACATTGTTTGCAAATGTTGATAAAAATTCCTTCATTGTCATAACAAGTTTTGACGATTCATGAAATCACCAGGAAAAGTTTGATTTAAAACTTTCAATTAATTTTTGTTCCAAACCAATTTGAATTTTTTACATATATTTTAAAGAAAAATATTAATACTAAAAATATCCAACTTTATATTTCAAACTATCCAAACAAAAAATAATATAAAAACTGTATAATATAAACAAAAACACTTACAATTTTAAATATGAAAGATAAACTACATTATTCACACATTAATAAGACATCTATCAGTATCAATTGATTTTTTAATAGAAAATTATTTTTAATCGTAAATAACTTTTTACATATGATCATTATATAATATAGAAATTTGATTTGACATACATCAACATGTTGTTTTTAAACAAACTATAATCGGGTTAAACTATTTGTCCTTGTCATCACAGTGATCTTTGCCCGCTGTTACAAAGGGAATGCGTCAGTTTCAAAAGCACTCTAGGCTGTAGCTAATTCAGACAAGGCATTTAAGTACAGTACAAAGTCCACGTTAACACCTTATGTGCAACTGCGGCGTTTATTTTGTTCAATGTCTTAAAAATTCTGTTGAAAACCTATCTTATGGTGGTTTGTTTAAAAGAGCTCCTTTCAGGAGCTCTTTTAAACAAACCACCACAGGATAGGTTTTCAACAGAAGTAGGCGAGGTATATAGGTAAACTGAAATCAATTCACCATGGGTTAATCACATGTGACTGACGTGTTGTGTCTTTGAGTCATGTGGATACCTTGATAAACGGATAGTTTCTTACTGTGGGGGCTTGTTTTACAATGTCAATATGTGGGCTTACATAAGCAAAAATGTTGACCTAGATATGCTCTCAACTATACATATGTCCTCAGCGTAACTGATTTACCCACACATAACCTTGCTACTAGTTTCTTATCTTTTGCTCACAGATAACACCTTTTTTATATAAAACATTGTGTTAAGAGTACAAATTTGTATTTATATTTGGCGAGTTTGAATTATTTGCATAAAACATGAAATAGATTATATATACTATTTTTACCTCCAAAATAGTTTTAAATTACATTTGTTTGTGAAAAATAAATTATGTGAAAAATACATTATGGGCGAAATTTGATTTGTAATCTTCCTAACCTCTGCAAGGTCATCACGAAAGGATTTTTCCTTCACTTTCTTTATGTTTTTTACTGACCAAAAATAAACCATTTACAAAGGTAAAATTAATTTTGTGTGGCTTTATTTTCAAAAAGAAATTAATATATTTTGTTATAAAACTTTGAATTATTATCTATATATTTTACTTTTCAACCTAATAATACAACCCTGTAATATTACCCAAGCAACTCACCCAACCCAAATGAACAACATATGCTTTTAGGTTGTTAAACAAAATTATTTTGAAGTTTCAAACATTAATAAAAATATTCTGTTAAAATTAAGTAAATTAATCTAAATTATATACTCTGAACATCAATTTTTTTGTGATCAAAATTCATAAGGTCACAAGGTCCTTCAGATAAATGTCAATTTCCCCGAAGTTTTGAATATCTGAGTTTAACACAACTTGACAGCTGACATTGGTAATGAGTTTGCTATGTATTACATGCATGTCAGGTACACTATGTACATTGCGGCTTGTCACTTTCAGTGGATCGGATGTGAACTATCAAACCTTAAATCTGGCATGACCTTATGCAGAGGTTATTTAACAAAATTCATGCATATCCCATTCAACAAGACTCAACGAGACCACAGGTCTCGTTGAGTCTTGTTGAATGGAATATGCATGAGTTTTGTTCAAATGTTCTTGCCTCATAGAGACAAACAGGGCAACAACACTGGTTTATAAAACAGACCCATTAGCCAGTCAGTGTGACACACATTTTATGACACCTTTAGTACACAAAGGTGGTGAATATAGATGAATCGACAACTCTTAACATATTGAATAGCACCGAAATTTTAATTTACCAGTATTAATTATATAATTTTTTGGGAAATTATGACAGAAAAGTATACTCATGTGTTTGTAAATTTTACCTGTACATGTAGTTAAATTTTGTTCTTGTAAAAAAATTTAATTGTCTTTATTTATACTTCAGGTTACAATTCCCTTGATTAGTTTTTAATATGTAATATTTCAATATTGTCAAACGATCATGCTTTTTAGTATTTACTTTGGCTGAACAAACAACACATGGCTTGCTTTAACAAGTGCTAACAGACATCCGTCAACATGCCCATGTTGGGAAATCAGCATAATATATCGAGCTCATTTAATATCGGGAATTGCCACCTACGCTTATTTCGCTGGTCATGTTACTGTGCAATCTAAGATAACCAACCATTCGAAAAATATATTTTATTTAAGCTATTTATAATTATTTATATTATCAAGAGAACACAAACTGCGTGTCAATGTCGTGCAAAGTCGATTTCCAAAATGTGGGTCAGTTCGTCACGTGGGCAGATTGTTTTTCTAGCAAAGGATTATCCTTTGTGTATTTGAATTAGATCAGATTAGATGATTGAAACATGCATACATAGGAATATCGGTGTTTAGATTTGGGGAGTGTTTCAATCATGAAAAAGATCATGAACTACATATTTCGTTGAAACACTAGACTAACGAATCGCGACTTCGCCATTTTCTTGCCATTTTCTTCAGCCCGCGTCTTTCCTCGACGTAACGGTAAATATGTGAGAGACGTGTAATAGGATTTGGTTTAATTTAATCATGACAAGTATACTAGGTTTTGGTTTCGTGTAACACTGTGAATATAACACATCAATCAAACCAAAAAAATAAACATTTGCCACACGTTGGCAGAAATCTCAATGTGAAAAGATGTACGAAAACAACATATCGTAAAAAGAAGTTTTTTGGAGCTTGCGGAAGACAGATTTGTTTCCGCGCGTCTCTCTGTGTTTAAACAATGACTATTCAAACAGAAACTGTTTCAAAACTTACCACGGTCAACGGTTTTGTCATCTTGGATGGTGATTTAAGCAAACACAACCTGTCTTTTACACATTTCACAATGAATATCAGCTGCGGTTGTTTACATCAGCGAACTATATTTAGTATAGCTGTGACGTCACAAAAGGTATCTTGCTTGTGAGAAACATTTTGATTGGACCCATTGTACATCAATCAACCAATCATAACCAGCTTAACAGCTGCAATGATAACATCCTAGATGGCGCTGTCTAAGCATGGTGAGAAGGAAGTAAAGTAATTTTATCAACAATGTGTAATTTCTCAGTGACTTTTTGCTGCAAGATTTAACCAGTTACTATGGGAAAAGAGCAAGAACTGTTAGAAGCAGCAAGAACTGGAAATGTTGCAGTGATAGAAAGGTTGCTGGCAAACCGGGTTCGACGATCGCAGGGAGGAAGCACAATAACAAGTGCCCTAGCCAGGTGACAGATCAACATTGATAATAACACTAACTAACAGTTCAGTGAATTGTGTAAATTTTCATACCCACCTCCTGGCTGAGTAAATAAATAAGTCATTGTATGTCTTGAAACAAAGTCTTGGGCGAAATCTTGTTACAGTGATGTTCAGTTACAAGCATTAATATTTTAATGAGCTTTACTCCTTTAGTGTCATGAGAAAGAATTAGTCATTCATGCTTTACAGCTTCAGTGACAAATATAAAAATCATTATTTCGACAATAAAAATACCTTTTAACATTAAACTTGACTAATCTTTCTTTATGTCATAACAAATTAAAATTTTCTTTCTGAATTTTTATAACATTGTTTCACAATTTATTCACATTGTTTCAAACTATTATTATCTCAAGAAATACCTGATTATGTTTTGTTTTGTTTTTTAAAATAAGTTCTTCTAAATGTGAAAAGCTGTTCATCAGTTGTTGTTGTAGTATATTGTCTCTCTTTTAGTTTGTGGAACTTCAAAGGACCAAATGTGAATTGCCTTGATGCAAATGGTGAAACTCCACTTCATCTAGCAGCACTAAATGGGCACAGGTAAGTTTATAATTAGCAGTTAGATATTTGGGTAGGAACAGGTCATTATTCATTGTCTGATAAAATTTGGCATACTTTAACAAACAACAACAAAAACACACTGAAAAGAAAAAAACAACAACAACGGTTACCCAAAACTTTGAACTACTGATTCAATTAATGCCACTGCTCATGATGAAACAGACCAACTCTATTTTAATGAAGAATGCATGGCAGGTTTGTCACATGCACCCTTTTGTGCAAGTTTAAAATAAGATTGATGATAGCAATTAACGTACTGAAACAAGCTGGTGATTTTATAACATATAACAGGTTTTTCTAAGTTTGTCTTAAAATTACCACATATATTTTGTTTTCACATATAACATGGATCCATTTAGTATGAAGCTCAAAAGTAATAGTTGACAATGACAATACAAGAAAAGTTGACTGATTAAAACAAGTATTAAATGAGATACACGTTTTTAACGTTATTTACCCTATTTATAAATTGTAAAGAATATTTTAACTTTCTGCATCGATTTGTTAGGGGTGTTGGAAAATGTTTCTTAACTCTAAAATTGTTTTCTATGTTATAGAATTCGATCTGTCAATAGATTCGATCTGCTGTTTAAGTCTCAGAATGCTAATAGCATGGTTTGTGGATTTTCAACAGCACAAAGTGGTAGCACAGAGATTTACCTCGACTAATAATTTTAAGAGTCCCTGGGACTCGCAACCTGGCATTTTAGGGGTCCCAGGCTATAATTTGGGTGTCCCACTCTGATGCATTTATTTAAAGTAAACAAAGTTGGACAAATTTAATAACGAAAAAGTTTATTTTCGGTAAAAGAACACTGACATTTTGTTGCGTCCCCTCGGACGCACACATAATTTTTTCTGCGTTCATTGTCAAATTTTATGCGTATGGAACGCAGGATTTTGCATCCGGTAAATCCCCGATTAGTTCAGTTCTTAAAGCAGGGCACGCATGATACTTCCTCAGACCTTAACCCTTACCGTGCGGCTCACGGAAATATCCGGGTCAGGCTACTAGTAGCCTGACC
>JAULCD010111215.1:0-11429 GCA_032361085.1 Calliostoma canaliculatum
CTGGACAATACTTTTGTGATATATCGTATCGCCATGAAATGTAAATATCGGGATATATCGTCTCGCAGCATTGTCCACGATACACAGCTCTAAGTAGCACCCACTGTGTACACAGCGTGTGTTAAAATGGTCACAGTCAACATGTGTAGGAGATACGAAAAGGTCACATAAGGACAGCGTTGAATATAATGTTAATCACGGACCATCCTGGATAAGTCAGGCTATGATATTTCCACCACACTCCAATACATACCCTGGACACATTCGTCGTGTAATTAATGAAGATATGATAGCCTGGACTATCTAGAATGATCAAGGTCATGTCGTCAGACAGTTTCTGCCAAAAAGAACAAATAAAATTATGAACACATTTTTGAAATTAAATAAATAGGTAATGCCATGATAAAAATACATATACAATTTTCAGGCTCATAATAATTTGATCACACACATACTGTACATGTAACAATCTTGATACACAGCTATTTTAATATACGTCTTAGTAATACTGAAAAACACACCAGTACGCATGCTTATGTCGTTAATGTGATATATATGGAACCTTTAAATTTCATTATGTAATATCATACCCTATGTACATGTATTTAATCAGCATGTGGTTTGTAGTCCTCATTGTTATTATGTTTAAATCTACATATAGAGAACTACTGTCTAAGTAAGAACAAATAATAAACTAGACTTATTAATACATTTTTCATAAAAAGATATAATAATACACATACTATAAAACGTTTATAATAGCAGTTTATCACGAAAATTGGTCGCATGTACTATAAAAAGTGTTATAATTGCGATTTATTATGAAACGTGGTTACCTCATTATCCTCTAAGTTTGGTCAATTGGACCTATTTTTTCTCATGCTTATTAAACGATCATAAAACATGCAGTATAATAATTACTTTGACATTTGCATACATTTGCAACTAATTACTGTAGCACAAATACAGCATTACACCAGGCCAATAGGTTCGGTTTACAAATATTACAATCGTTGTAAACTTGTAAACTTACCAAAGAAAAACGAAAGTGTTTAGTTTACAACGATTTTGGCATAAGTAAACCAAAATCTTTGTTTCAGTGTTAGGCCGGTGTATCAGCATTTTCTTTGTTGTAAACTAACTGCTAATAATTATTATACATCGACTTGTCATCAGCCACGTGACCTTGTGTGTTAATTACATTGTCATATATACATCTCTGTATGTCGATGTCATTATACACCCGTCACTCAACTGCAATGTACATTGGTAATGTACAGGGCGTCGTTCCTCAAAGTTATCTCAGGTTTAAGTTAATTGTAAGTGCTAAAATATAAAATTGACTTACGACTGTCGTAGAGCAGGGATCGCTTTGGAACCGGTGCCATTTGGCACCGGTTCCAAATCGATTTCTGCGCTACGACAGTCGTAAGCTTATGATAAGAAACAACTTCGCAAGACATAGTTTCAAGAATTACGATCAACGTAGCCTAAAATCGCTTTAAGGAACGGGGCATTGAACATCAACTCCGTTTTCATAGTTACGGAAGACAAAACCATATTGGTTAAATTGATTTCACAACAATAAACATTGCTTATATTTTATGCTAGGATGATTTCTTTTGATCGCAAATGTCTTTCTCAGACATTAAGCAATCCTTTTATAAGTTCAGTTGTCATTCATGAATATAGAAATCTTATTACACGATTCGTCGGTGATTGAGGGGGATTTGCTTGTGTCTTTTTTGTTACGAAAACTGTTGTTTTTTTTGTTTTAGATTACGTGTGACTATCTATTTTCATCCATTTTTTTATCAGATTCTCATTTTTGTTGAAAGAAGTAAAGTTTCGTGAAATATCAAACAAAATGTTCACTAGTTTTTATTGTACACAATATACAGACAATCTAATTATTTTAGAATTGAAAAAAATGTGTTGATAATGATGATATTATTTTGATTAAAAGTGGTAATATCGGGTCTTTTTAGAAAGGTTTGTTAAGCTTTAAAGATAATATCAACTTGAAGTTCTTCCAGATTTTTTCTTGAAAACGAATTCCTATAAAAACGTACTGTATAAAGTACAATGATTTGGTTCAAATTGAAGGAGTTACTTTTGCAGTTCTCTAATTACGTTTTGTGGTGTAAAAGTTGAAAAAGCTTAATATGTAAAAGAAACATGTTTTCTTGGTTTGGATTTGAGTGAACCTTAGTAAATGGCTCCATTGATTCTGAAACTTTGCCAGTGTTTAACCCCTACTGTGCGGCTCACGGAAATATCTGGATCAGGCTACCAGCCTGACCCTAATATTTCCGTGAGCGGCATTGGCAAACAGTCTGTGATATTTAGATAGTCAATATTTGGGATAGGCGAAACATTCTTGAATATATGACTCAGGATAAGTTCACCAAAACTATGCCGCACGATAAGGTTCATTAGATATTGCTTTGTGGGTGTCAGAAAGAAAATGTCAGTGATACATTTACATTTACTAAACTTTGTTTATTTTGTTACGGATAGCTCAGCAAACCAATAGTAAACTGCTGAATCATTTCTATAAAAATGTTCGAGTGTAAGATATATATCTGTCATTACTGCAAGTAACTTGTATACCTGCATTGCCTTTTTATCCTATTTGGGTTTGGCAGAGAAAGATTTATATTTTTCTGGTGTTACGCTCCTTTAATCCCAAAACAATAAAACTTCATGGGGAAAAAAGATGTAACGCAATTTCTTAAAATTAAAGAAAATCTGCTTTAGCTAAGATACTCCCTAGCTATACACAGATCAAATGTGCCCCCTGAGAGGTGTGTAGTGATCAACATGTAACAATAGGAAAGTAATATCCGACCGTCTGTTTTACTTCCTCTAATTCTATTAACAGAGGTCACGCTGACCTGAAGTTCATTTAACTTCGGAAAGTATTGCTTTCAACATTTCATCTCGATTAGCACGAGACTGGGACAGCAAATTCGATTTACAAATGTCAATTTCTTTGGTAATTGTGCATTTTCTACTAGGTTTTTCCTCGGCAACCGCACATTTTACCACGATTTCAGCATTTGTACAAAACCCATTAGACTAGTATATTAGACTACTTAGAGGTGAAGGCTCACATCATGTATTTGTGATTTAGTTAAAAAGAGCAATTGCAAATTCTGGCAACTGCGCGAAATACATTTTTATCTATCTGGGTAAAGTTTACAAGGTCCCATTCCGCAAAACTGTCGTCGCCAAAAACCTAATGTTGTATCTCAATTCAACTCATCGTAATGAGTGAGCCAAGGTCTTAGCCCTGTAAGAGCTTTATAGAACAGGATCCAAGTCAACTACAAGGATTTTTTTCAAAAACATTTAACGTTGAGGTCCAGTTGTCTACGAATGTTTTATTTTTAAAACCACTTACGATCATCTTAACACTAAGATTACTTTGTGGAGTGGGGCCCTAGCCATCAATCTGACCCTAGAAAACAGTGTCTGTGTTTTACTATCATGTCAAAGTTTAAGATGAAGCGCACGTTTTACTCACTGTCTACTGCTGCAGAATGTGTAGGATCATAGCCTTAGGGTGGCTTTGAGAAAGTTCATCCAGGAGCCCGATTCACAAATCTATTTTAAACTAAGATCGACCTTAGTTAATATTTCCTCATGACTGTTGAATAATTCTATTGAAGCTAACAGCCACAGGGAGCTAGAGACAGGTCAAGGTCTTGTTCCACAAATCTCTTATTAAGCTAAGATGTCTTAACTTTAATCTTAGTGCTCTCGAACAGGGCCCAGACTATTACCAGGGCCCCGTTTAACAGAGCAATTTAGGCTAAGTCAATCGTAAGTGCTAAAATATGACATTGGCTTACGACTGTCGTAGCGCACAGATCGCTTTGGAACCGGTGCAGAATGGCCAAATGGACCACTGCGCTACGTCCGTCGTAAGCTTATAGTAAGAAACATATCCACAGGCAATTGTTTAAAAAAATCGCTTACGATCAACTTAGCCTAAATCACTTTGCGGAACGGGGCCCTGATGTGTGAACATATAAGATATTGCTTTATGATCCATGTATTTAGAGATCGGAATTTAGCTAAAACATTTCTCGGTGGTGCATTACTATCCTAGCGGCATAGTTTATTTAGACTATATGGACATATATATTTTTTATAACAGCGGTTATGCCTCAATGCCACTTTCAATTTTGTGTATATTGATATAATTGCTTACTGCATCTAAACACCTTCTGGATGAATAACACTTCGCCAACTTGTTGGTTTATTGACCACAAAAGTGTTGTAAACTGTGCACTTTGTGAAAAAGAAGCCATGTGTGAGTTGTACTGGTCTAGTACAGATGTTACACATCTGCGAGAGATACGTGTGTTTAAGGTAGGTTCATAGCTCACAGGTGAAAACTGTCAGTATAAAATCGTTATAACAATTACAGCAATTTTGCCATTCAGTATTGCAAATGTAATTTGTAGATATCATAGATCAATAGTATTACAATATTATTATGATATTGACATATTTCTAGCAACCAATTTAACAATAATGCATTTTGCATTTTGAAACTTTTAAAGGCCCTAGGTATATGACGGGTGTTACTGGTAGAGCGGGACATACTCACTCTTCGCCATTACCAGACGTCATCACCGCATTTTGGTGGTATATTTATACTGTTATAATGACCAATGGAAATTTTTCCTGACAGATAGCGATTTAAGATTATTTTCCGGCGTTGATCTTTTATGTTTAGGTTATGTTGAATCTCAACCTTGGATTCAATTGATACATTGATCTTAAGCTAAGTTGATCGTACGTGCTATAATATAACATTGGCTTACCATTGTCGTTGTGCAGAGATCACTATGAAACCATTCAAAATCAATTTCTGCGCTACGACAGTCGTAATTCTTTGATATGAAACAACTCGACAGGATAGTGTTTAAAAAATAACTAACGACCCTCTTGACACTAAGAACACTTTGAGGAACGGAGGTCTGAATTGTAACCTTTAACAGGAGGTAACAATATTCCGACATAAGTAACAGTTACGAATGAAGATATTAAGGTATTGGTAGTTTTATCAATATATTAACCAATATGTTGCAAACCGTGAGTGATATGTAAATATTTGTTGTACATACCACATTGCCATTATCACACAGTACATATGCAACTGACGTTCACTTAAATTCACAATGTTTAAGCTCGACCAAAATTTAGTCAATGTAATTATTTTTTCAATTTTAATTTGTAATAATCTTATTTCTGCTCTGAAGACTAGTTACATGTGAAATAAGATACTAGACATGTTTATTTTAACTAGAATATCACAATGACCTACTAATATTCCATAGTCACATTGCAGGAGTATGTTTTAGCTTTGTGGCGAAAAGAGTCAAAACTACTGAAGCGGTCTAGATCTCATCTGAGCAAAATATCACATATACCAAAAGAGTGAGTTTAACGCCAATTTTAACAGTAAACTGAACTTCTAAATTGATCTGAAATTAAAATATTTGTTTAACCCTTACCGTGTGGCATAGTTTTGGAGAAGTTAACTTCAGTGGCGTGTCCCGGTATTTTTTTCAGGACTTCGCCTATCCCAATTAGTGCCTCACTCAACATCACTGCCTGTCTGTCCATGCAGCTCGTCGAAATATCTACTAGTAGCCTGACCCGGATATTTCCGTGAGCCCCACGGTAAGGGTTAAACCACCTAAAATACTAAACCACGCACTTCTTCTATACATCAAGGCTGAAAGATGTCACATTTTTGTTTGAACGAGATACCCACATATTACAGACATCAAATTATGCCGTACATAATTACCAAGTGGTCAACATGTTACACTAAAGGAATAATATCTGACCGTCTCGTCTCTTTTCCACACTGACAAAACAAAGTATACGAGCTTTTCAACTTTAGTCAACGTATAACAGGCCCATGGGCCACTGTTTCATCATATATATCGGCCAGTCTGAGACATCTGAGCGAGGATGAAAGTGACGCCGTCATAGCCTTGAGAGAGTTCCACGGTCTTTCATCCATTACCAATTTGATTTTGACTAATTATATTGATGTGCAGAGGTGTACTGCAACCTTTAGTCAGTTTAATAGCTAAAGGTAATATTCAATAATACTTGTGTTGAACGGTAAAATAAATAATGTACTGTGTGAAATGTAAACGTTAAGACTGTGATAGTTAATACATATGTTAATACATTCAATTTTGGCCACACAGATATTTGAGTTATCAAAGTGACTATTGGATTAGGAAAGCAAACAGCCAAAGATTGTTCACTTAGCTATGGCAAAGTATCATTATGGCACACACTTGTATGTTTAGAAAACAAGATGTAAATCTTATTCTTTTTGGTGGCCTCTTTGTTGCTTCTTTTATGAATAATATATGTTTACTGTATTTATTTTTAAAATAAAATACACTAACGTGCATTGCTTTTGTGGAGCCCATGCAGTAATAAATAGTAACTCACTCATAACATGACAATATTTTGATAGCAAAATCTTTAAATGTAAACACAACGTTTCTAGACTATGCCTTGTCCCTTCGTCGGGTGACCTGACGAAGAGGCAGGACATAGCCCAGAAACGTCGTGTTTCCAATTAAATTAAAGAAGCCGCCATCATTTATATTATAATAACAACAACTTTTAACGAATCTTATTAACTTACTTGTCTCAGATGAAAGTGCTACAGTGATCTATTAACAATAATTAGCCTTTTAAATTTACTTGTGTAAGATAATTTATATTTGATTTTATTGCTACCAAGATAAAAGTATGAACACAAACTTGTTCACCAGATGCCGATTATAATCTTCACAGTGCCAAGGGCAAGATTTGTCTATTTTAGTATTAAGTTCCAGTCAAAATGAACTACGGAAAACCTTACCAGTGATAATCGGTTTATAACTCTTTTAAACAAATTATTTCGGGATAAAAAATTTTATAGTATAAAATAGTCACCGTTTCAAGTCTGATTAAAATCACTTTAAGCTTTAGTGATGCATTAGACGCACTTTCCCCTTCTTTACTGAAACACCCACTGCTTGTTAGTTAATAAACAACCGAGATAATCCGTACATATTCCGGTATATTTTAGGCATTCTGCTATTGTGTAGGTGTTATATAATGTAGCGAAGCTAAGTGAATCTAAAAGCCTTCTTTTATGTCTCTGTGTTAAGTATAAGACATGTCTCGCCATCGTTTAATGTATGTCAGATGATCGCGTCCAATTTGTTCTACTAGAACGTAAACTGTTTTGTGTCTAGCATAGCTTTGAATGCAACCGTGGTTGGCTATGTTCGTTTCCGTACAACCATTAGAAGTTTAGGTTAATTCGCTACTTAAATATGGCGACACAACGTATTTCCCGTGACTCAAATATAAGAATATTCCTAAAGATAGATCCTTCTAAGCCTTATTATCCTTTGTGGCCTTAACTGATTTCCTGTCACCTCAACCTATTCGCTACCCAACATTGTGTGCGTATTTTTAAGGAACATATAGAAGTGGTAAGGCATAATTCGGCACTTTTATGAATGTCAATTTATTTGTGCTAATGTTCATGACATACATATATACATACAAAGATGTTGACATGCATATAAATCCTGGGTATATTTTAGTGTGTATAATTGTGTATATTTTAGTTTCATTGAGTTTTCTTTGAAGATAATTGTGTTATCTGACACGAACACATTTTAGAGATTTTTTTTATATCTTCAAGGAAAAACATCAGGTCGTGACGTTGTTTGAATTGTCCGCCAGTTTTAATAAGGCCTATCTGTTGAATATTAGGTAAATTAATGATGGAAGTATTGTGGGAAGTAAGTTTGAAAGGTTGATTTTCCCTATGCAACGTAAAGTATAAATGATACTACTGACTACTTGTGAACTTCTAGATTTGCTTATTGTCATGTCTAGCGGGATGTTTTTCGACGGATAACACGTTTAGTGATTTTCTGATGTTGACTCATCACGTTTAAACACTGCACCTTTTTCGCAAACAGAGAGATGTAGAAGGGAAACACTGGGGGAAAATGTATTATATAAAATATTCAGAGGGATCTCATTAGTTTGGTGAGAGTTCCATAGTAAATCTCACCAAACCAATAAAAATTCGCTAAATAATTTATATAATTTTCTAAATAAAATCTTCAAAGGCATAATTGCTTCTTTGTGTAATACCCTATGTCTTTCCACCTACATTGTATCCAAGTGACTATTGTCTGAACCATAAAATTCGTGTTTGATTTCTGTCACCTTTTTTTCTGAGGGTTATGATGCATTTCTGGTTCCTCTTGGAATACGTTTTGTGACAGGGCTTCTTCAACTTGAAGCAAAGCAGAACCAGTGCACTTCATCTTTTGTGATCTTAAGTCAGAGGTAAACGCACGTTTCATCGTGAAATTATACGTCAGATTTTAAAACATTTGATGCGATGTCATGATCAAATGCCAACCAATAATTTCAAAGTCTTACATAAAAAGCTTTCTCATGAAGTTTTCTCAAGGAATGTTTAGACAGCACACTAATTGGCTCGTTTAAATGTTAACTCATGTTGACCCCCTGCGCAAAATTTTAAATTCCTTTTTAAAAGCAGTGCATTTTGTTCTTATTAATAATAGTCCATGTATACTGTATGAGAGAGGGGATAGCGCAGTAGTTAGGTCCAGGAAGCACGGGGTTCAAATATCCTGCCCAGTCACTCTTCATGCTGGATCCTTTCAGCATGCAGTGATGACAAAGTTAAATGCTGTAACACAGTAACATCGTGGTTTTTAGGTATCACACGAATTTTACAAGTTTCACTGCATCATATAACCACATTGGCGATGCAGCCTCTCCTCCTGCAATACACCTGTCAAAGGAAAATTGTTTGCGACGTTTTGAGTTAACGACGGCTTTGTGAAACGGTAACAAAACATCAAAGGCATCAGATCCAATAACCAGTGTGAATCTTTAACCGGTTGCGATAAACGCCTCTTTATTATTATAAACAAGATTGTCTTCTGGGGCCTGTTCCACAAAGCTACCGTAAGCTAAGATTGATCTTAGTCAATATTTCTTAATGACTGTTAACACTTCTATTAAAAGATACATCTAACGGAATACGAGAAAAGACAACGACAAAACTCTCGTGAAGCTAAAATATTTCATCTTTCATCTTACCACTATCGCTGTAAGAACGCTGAGACGAAAGTCGACACATCTACTACTTGTGATAGCTATGTGAAAAGGGGTTCCTGCTTGTGCTTTATCGGTCAACATCACTGGGACAAATTATAGAAATTATTCAGCGGTTTTCTATTGGTTTGATGAGATTTCCGTAAGAAATCTTATCAAACCAATAGAAAACAAATGACTAATTTCTATGTATTTTTTCTAGTGCATATGGTTGCTGAATATGTGGTTTGCCATCGATGTTTCAACATCTTCCTAACGCAGCTTATTGAAATTAATAGAATTTACGTCACAACGGCAAAAATGACAGAACGAATTTGGCAAAAAAAGTAGTATGTTAAGAACTACCACTAGTAGTTAATTATTATTCGGGATATTTTAATGTCAAGTTCTGTGTATGTATGTTCAGGACGTTTCATGGAATATGCTTGCTGCTTCATCAGGTGAATGAGCAAGCATGCCTATGTGTCCTTCAACCTCGTAAACATACGTACAAAACGTTAACATGCAAAAGTCCTGAATTATGCCTTACCACTTCTAAATGTCCCTCAAAGAGTTAGTATCAAGTATAATACTGTACATTATAAACTATCTACTTTAGATATTGACACGTGATATAAACGGTAATGACTATTATAATATGTCCACTCACACTTGCAAAGACACAATTATTGTAAAATCTTGTAATTGTGATCGCTGTGGTAATGTAGAAGCTTTTGTAAACGAACTTCAACTGGATATGTTTTCAACAGATTTTAGTTATACAGAGAGAAGTGTTTATATTTTTTTAATACCTATATGATATACATTGTTGATTCTTTAGTTGAGGAAAACTCCTATTTCCTTACCAATTACACTGGAATAAAATTAACAGAAATTATTCAGCGGATTTTCATTGATTTAAATGAAATTTCCAATCAAAAACTCAAACCAATGGAAATCCCCTGAATAATTTCAATTCATTTTTGTTCTAGTGCGAGTGGAACTAATGACCAGGCCCCAATGGTCCATGCCAATCACTACACGGGCAATGTTGTGGAGCTCAACCCTCCATCATAGGGTTGTCATTAATTAGAGTGAGTTATGGCTTAACGCCGTTTTCCACATTTTTTCCGTTATATCGCGGCGGAAGGGTTTACAGCAGGAGGAAAGCCTGCATAACCAATGGTTATGCGATGCAGTGAAACCTGCGAGCTTCGGCTGGAACCTGCGAACCAAGAGTGTTACTGTGTTACACAACATTGCAATCTGTCCTCACTGTGTTGAAATGTATCCAAAACAGAATGACGCCGAGCCCCCCTAGGCGGATTTCGAACCCCCGGGCCTCTTGGTCCAAAGTCCGGCACACTAACCAGTGCGCTATGCCGCTATCCTATCATTTTTATGCGAGAATTGCTCATTTAAGAAATGCATTTTTCACACCACATCCAGTTGACAATGACTTAGTAATACAGTCAGTCCGACGCAAAAATTTCCTAGTTTAGTTTATTCAGTTAAACCCCAAGATGGGCTTTACTATAGAACCTCCGAATAAACGTAGGGCTGACAAAATATATTTTTTTAAATATTTTAAAAGAATCCCAAAACAGTATTGGGTTAGTCTGACTCATTTGCACACGTATATTGACTTAATGTCCAGGGCCCCTTTTCTCAAAGCTCCGGTTCCAAATCGATATCTGCGCTACAAAGCTAAGAAACAACTTTACCGAACATTGTTTTAGAAATCACTTATGATCATCTTAACACCGAGATCTAGGGGCTCGTAACTCAAAGCAATCATTATACAGTCTTTAGTTAAGGACAGTCGTTATACAGTCTTTAGTTAAGGACAGTCGTTATAATACAGTCTTTAGTTAAGGACAGTCGTTATAATACAGTCTTTAGTTAAGGACCGTTGTTGAGCATAACTTAGTTTAACGTCGTGTAACTCGAAGCATCCCTTAAAGTTAGGACAGTCGTTAAAGCGTGATTTAGCGACTGTGTTTAATGACCTGACCAACCTTTAAGCAGTCGTTAACCGTTCATTATTTATATTAAAAAAAATATCAACATGGCGGTGTATCTCTTTATCTATTGGTCTTTATTTCGAGTTACACTTTTTTAACGAACGCCTAATGGTTGCTTAAGGACTGGTTAGCAAATGCTTTGTGATACATTACTTTCATTTGTTAACGACGCTTCTAAAGCGTTCGTTAGGTATGCGTTAACAGCAAATTTAACGA
>JAULCD010111326.1:0-11428 GCA_032361085.1 Calliostoma canaliculatum
ATTGTTTTAAGCCGTTTGGGCAATATTACAGCCATTAATGGCGAGGCTGAATTAGGATTACTAAATGTAATTAGTAAAGTTATACATGTGATCATCTGTATTACTGTCCAAAGCACCATTTCACAAATATTCATAACATTATGACCTCATGAACCATGTCTCTGTGCAAATGGGTCTGGGTTCCGCTCCTCAAAGCGATCTTAGACTAAGTTCCTCGTAAGTACTACAAAGTAACAATGTCTTATGACTGTCATAGCGCAGAGATCACTTTAGAACAAATGGCACCAGTTCCATATTGATTTCTGCGCTACAACAGTCATAATATGATAAGAAACAACTCCACAGGAAATTGTTTCAAAAATCACTTACAATCAACTTAGCCTAAGATCACTTTGAGGAACGGGGCCCTGGTTTACAAAAGCTCAAATTGTTGTAAAATTGTGCAGAATCCAAAGAAAAACAAAAGTGTGCTGATAACCCTTATGAAACTTTTGTGAAATGGCACCAATTTTGCATGGTGGAATGATGACCCAGTATCGATCCCAACCCTGAAGACTAAACAAGATGGCTCACCTTCATCTTGTCCTGTGTGTCCAGCTTCAGTTTGAGGGATTCAATCTCTGTCTGCATCTTCTCGTTCTGCTCCTTCAGGTCCTCCACCCCGTCCGTCTGCTCCAGCAACGTCTCCAGCTCCTTCTGCAGGGTGCTCATCCCCTCCATCAGCTGCTTCACACGAGTCTCCAGCTTCGCCTTTTCTTCTCTAAGAGTCTCCAGCTCTGCTGTCTTTTGCGACGCAACACCTGTGGTCCCACTCTTTTGGTCGAGCTGCCTCTGCAGACTCGTGACCTTGGCTTCCAAATATCGCTTGTCCTTTTCAAGGTCACCTTCTTCCATGCCTTTAGGAACCGCAAACGACTTTGTTCTCTTCAAACTGTTTCTTACTCTTTGCAGTTCATCCACCGGACAATCTGTGTCACTTTTGTTTAATTTCACTTCGAACTCCTTGTTTTCAGACTTGAATTTTTCTAGAGCAACCTTTAATTCTGTATTTTCTTTCGTCAGTGAGTCTATCTTTTCTTGAAGAGATTTCTCGCTGACTTTGTTAATCTGTTCCTTACTGCGACTGAGTTCCTGCTCAAGGTCACTGGTCACCTTCTCGAGTCTCTTGACCTTATCCTCAAGGTCATTCTTAGCTTTACGCAAGTCGTTTCCATGCATAGATGTGCTTCGGGTTAAATTTGTTCTATTTATTGCATCTTTTTCTTTCTCAAGAGTTTCAACTTTACGCTGAAGATCAGATTTCTCAGTCTGCAGTCTGTCTACAAGTGATCGTCTGTTGTCAGTGCTAGTTTTTTCACTACTCTTCTTCTCAAAATCTTTCACTTTCTTCTCCAAGCTTTCCTTTTCATTCTCAAATATTTTTAATTTCTCTTCCAAACGAACATTCTCTCTTTCAAGTTTACAAAACTCAGACACTTTTTTTTCAAGGTCTTTCTTCTCAGACTCCACATTAACCAAACACTTGACTTTTATCTCCAAATCTTTCTTCTCTACCTCAGCCTTTTCTAAATCTTTCACTTTCTTCTCCAAACTTTCCTTTTCTTTTTCAAACGTTTTTAATTTCTCTTCCAAACGGCTGTTTTCTTTTTCAAGTTTAAATAACTGAGATACTTTTTCTTCAAGTTCCTTCTTTTCAGATTCCACATTAACTAAACAGTTGACTCGGATCTCCAAATCTTTTTTCTCCAACTCTGCCTTTTCCAGATCCTGTTTTTCCTTCTTAACTCTGTTCAGTTTCTCCTGGAGGTCTTTCTTCTCCACCTCCACACGTTCCAACTGACTCACTTTCCGCTCAAGGTTCCTGCGCTCTTCCTCAGACTTCTGCACATCAAACTTGCCCTTCTCCAGACCTCTCAATTTCTCTTCCAGGACTTTCTTCTCTTTCTCAAGCCTCTCCAGACGGACAACCTTGATTTCAAGGTCCCGTTTCTCACCTTCCGTCTTCTCCAGTTCAATTTTGTTCTTCTCTAATCTCCTGATCTTCTCCTCCATTGCCTTCTTCTCAATCTGCAGTTTTTCCACTAGAGATTCTTTCTCAGTTTTGTCCTTTTCTACTCCAAATATCTTTCGACTCAATTCTTCCTCCTTCCTCTCTGCAGTTTTCAGTTTATCCTTTGCTTCATCAAGCTCTTTCTCAAGCCTTGGCAGTCGCATAACTTTCTCTTGAAGTCTGTCTTTTTCATTTTCTATCAAAACCAGCTCGTCAATCTTAGCTTCCAATCTCTTATTCTCAGTCTTGAGTTGATCTACCAAAGCCCCCTTCTTTCCTTTGTCTTCTTGAGCCTGAGCTAGTGTGTTCGTCTTCTCTCTCTCATTCTTCTCCATAAGCTTGAGCTTATCCTTGAGTTCGTCCACCTCTGCCTCCAGCCTCTGGAGCCTGATCACCTTCTCCTGAAGCTGGTGTTTCTCCTCTTCCACTTTCTGCAGTCGCTGGATCCTCTCGTCCAGGGTCTTCTTCTCCTTCTCAAGTCGGTCTGTCACACTTTCCTGGTCCTTCTCCTTCCTCTCAAGTCGTGCAACTTTCCGCTCCAGCTCTCTCTTCTCCTTCTCCACTCCCTGCAGCTGCTCCTCAAGCCTGTCCTTCTCCTTCTGCATCCTCTCCAGCTTTGTGACCTTCATCTCTAGATCCTGTTTTTCTCGACTGATGCTCCTCATCTTCTGTTCCACCTCTGTCTTTTCCTTCTCAATCTTCTCCATCCGACTCACTTTCCTATCCAGTTCAGATTTCTCCCTCTCAATTTCCTCCAGCTTCCTGACCTTGCCCTTCAGATCTTCCTTGTCCTTTTCCGAGTTCCTCAGCCTCCTCTCCAGCTGGTCCTTCTCCTCGAGGAGCGTGTCCATCTGTCTCTCCACCGTGCTCTTGTCTCGTTGCAGGTCATTGATCTGTTCGTTTAGTTCGGTTCTCACTTTCAGATCCTGATCGTGACTGGCAGATTTCCTCTGCAGGGAGTCCATACGAACCTGAAGGTCAGACTTCTGCTGGCTCAGCTGTTGGATCTGTGACTTTGACTCTGTTAGCCGACGTTCCATGGACTTGAGCTCGTCGGATTTGTCCTCAAGTTGCCGTTGGAGTGAAGCGGTCTCAGTCTCAAGTGACAATATCTTCTTTTCTAGGTTTTGTTTCTCAGAGTTTAGCTTCTGAACAGAGGTATCCAATCTGGAAAAGACATAACATGTAATATTCAAACATAATAAACAAAAGTTGAAATATCTAGACAGACAAAACTGTCATCATGGTTAAACTGCTGAAATTAGGCTCGTAAGTCTTAAACCTTACCGTGTGGTATACTTTATCCCTGCTGTCGCTTTGTAGCGATGCATATTATCTAATCTCATTACTCATTGCATCTGGCTGGTCTCATAAACGAGCTGCCATTATTATAAGCTTATTTTGTATTGATATGCGAGAGGCACGATAAAGATTATAACTATGATCCCTTGTTCTGCGCTAAAAACATATCCTGGGGTCATTTGTGAAAAAGAGCTCCGGACTTGTCTGGAGAGGTTTGTAGTCCAGTACACTAATATATCATTCTACCCGCGAGTCCTGTGACGGTTCCTACCTGCCGGAGTATTCCTCCATGATGAGTTTCTTCTCCTGTTCCAGGTCCTCTGCATCCTTCTGTAGCTGGGAGACCAGGTTGGATAGCTCCTCCAGTTCCTATAGCACATAACACATACAACATTAGACAAGACATGCAAATTAAGTGTGTAAAGGAGTTGCAAAGTTTATAGCAGGAGGAAAGCTTGCATCGCCAATGTGGTTAAGTGATGCAGTGAAACATGCGAGCTTCCGCTGGTACCTGCAACAAAGAGTGTTTATGTGTTACAGCATTGCAATCTGTCCTCACTGTATGTTGAAATGTATCCAACACAGAAAATGACGCCGAGCCCCATGGGTGAAACTCGAATCCTGGACCTCTTGGTCCGAAGTCCAACACACTGACCACTGCGTCATCACCCCCTTCTCCCCTCATGCAAAGTGAGACAAGACAAATAATATGAGATGACCCATTGAAGTTCCCCTTCCTTGAAGCTCTCATACGGTTAAGAAATCTTACTTTCCATCAGTGTGAGTGTGTTAGTGTTTAACACCTCTTTCCATCATAAGATGTCTTAGTCTTGTAAGATTTTCCTAAAATGACTAACAAGAGTACAAAGATAAGTGAAGATTTCTTAACCCTTAAAGTGCTGAGCACAACCGTTGCTCATTTTAGCAATTTTCATTAACACTTTAATGGTTAACCACAAAAAGTGACTGAATCATTACTTACACAGTTCATGTATTTATAAAAAAAACACATAATTTTTGCAATACTATGAAAGTAAGTGAAGTGTGACCTTGTTTTGCTTGTCGATGACCGCTCTGTGTTCTTCAGCTGACTCCTGTTCCTTCTCCAACTCAAGCTCCAGCTCCTGTCTCTCTTTCTCTAGCTCCTGAAACAGTCCACAACTTCTGTGAATAAGTTGTAAAAGTGAGGTGATTGTTAACCCTTAAAGTGCTCAGCACAATATTACTAATTTAATTTTCAAATATCAACTGAAATAGGCTGTTAAAATATCTATCCTGTGGTAATTTGTTTAAAAGAGCTCCTTTAGGAAATCTTTTAAACAAATTATCACAGGATAGGTTTTTAACAGCACAGTTGGTCAGTTTTAAAACTGGCTGAAATTAACTCAGCACTTTAAAAGTTAAGATTTTGGGCTTGAGAGTGAGTGAGGAAATAAAAAAATTGTGGTCAGGGACCATTTATAGTTTATGGAATGTCGTAGGGCTTGGTGGAGTGAAGAGGAAGGGTTTTTCTTTATTTTTTAACATTTTTTAAAAACATAATAAATGCCCACGAAACTCCTCTTCCCACCAATCTTTTTTGTGTACAATTTTAGTGCACCTCTTTCATCCTTTCTGTGTACGAAATCCATAACATCAATACACTTTACAGGGGTGTGGAAATACTGTTGTTTAAAACTTGTCCACGAACAAGAAAACAAACAAAATCTACTTGTCCGCAGCTAAACTCTACTTGTCCAAGTTATGTAGTTAAAATACTCTCTACTTGTCTACGAACGACTAGCACACAAAAATGAACTTGTCCGTGGTTAAAATTTCGGACGAGTCGGGCACAGTAATTCCACACCCCTGCTTTATAATTGACAGAGATAAAGCCTCCCTTAAACTCTTTTACAATAATTGACAGATGTGACACTGACCTCAACCTTGACACGAAGTTCCCCAGATTTCAACTGTCTCTCCTCCAGACAGCAGCGCATTGTTGCTTGTAGATCCTGGGTACAAATAATCACCATTACCACCATTACCATAATCACCATTATCTCTATTACCTTGCCACGGTAGGAAAGCTTGCATATCTCTGTGACCCTGAAAGCTATACCGACAGGGGTGCAACCAAGTCAGACAGATTTGAGACGAGAGGTCAGACTAAACTTAGCACCTGGTCCTCCAGGTTGGGGGTTGGACATGGGGTTAACAACCCCATCCCGTAAAAACAGAAATTGTCACAGAAACTGCAACAAATCTGAACCCATCAACTATGGATCTCAGTGGGAAGTTTAACCAGAACACTGGTATCATGACAGCTTCAAATCAAAGCCCTACCAGGGAAGTCCAAAGCTTGACTAGGAGTTTCCTAAGGCCCAAAACCGATGTCCGAATAGGATCATAGAATGTCTGCACCATGTATGAAACATCAAAGACGACACATGAAACATCAAAGACGACACATGAAACATCAAAGACGACACAAGAAACATCAAAGACGACACAAGTTCCTAGAGAGATTGAGAGATACAACCCTGGATATTCTCGGAATTAGTGAGTGCAGATGGACAGGCACGGATAATGACCTCGAGCAGAAGTTCCAGAGTCAGTCATACCATTAGCTTAGGAACCACTTTGAGGCAATACCAATGGGTAGAAGAACAATAGAGCACACAGTAGATGAAACATGGAGTTATTGGGTATGGAAAGAAGAAAAACAAGGAATGAATAACACCTGCCACTTTTGCCAAACCCAAGTGAAAGGTTCTGCAGAATTCTACTCAAATGAATTGATAGCGCCATAGACAAGAAACTGGCTGGATTCCAAAAAAGGTAGAGGCTGCATTTACCAAATTTTCAAAACATCATTGAACAAAGCCTTGAATGGAATGCTCTCATTGACATCAACTGCGACAATTTTAAGTAGGCATTTGATAGTGTTCACTGTGAAGGTCTCTGAAGATTCCCAGAGCCTATGGAATACCAAGAAAGATCGTCAACCTCATCAAGTGGTTCAATGAACAGTATGAATGAAACATCGTCTATGACAACACTCTCACTGAATCATTTCAAGTAAAGTCGAGAGTTTGGCAAAGATGCATCCTCTCACCAATACTCTTCTTCACAATCATGACTATGTGATGCGCCAAACAACTGCTGACTGCCCTTGTGAAATACAGTGGACGCTTTTCTCATAGCTGGAAGATCTGGATTTTGCTGATGACCTGATCGTCATTTCAACCACCCATAGAGATCTCTATGAATAATCAACCAGACTCAACAAGTCTGCCAATAAAACTGGTCTCCATATCAGTAAGCAGAAAACACAAGTCATGACCATCAATGCGCCAGCTACACCTCCAATAACCATCGATGGAGAAGAGCTCAAGTATGTAGAAGACTTTATCTACCTTGGCAGTCTGATCAGCAATTATAATAGAGCTAAAACAGAAATGAAAGCCTGGTTGAGCAAAGCCAGAGGTGCCTTCAGCAGACTGTGTCCCATCTGGAGAAATAAGCAATAGTCTCAACACCAAGCTGAAGCTCTACAACAGCACTGTAAAGTCTGTTTTCCTGCTTGATTTAGAGTGCTGGAGAGCTGTACTGTCAGACACAAACAAAATCCACGTCCTCCACAACACCTGTCTCTGCATAATCTGCGACATCTTCTGGCCAAACAAGATCTCAAATACCAACCTCTATGAGAAAACAAAAAGTAAATGTAAAAGTAAATCTATTAAACTCAAGATGAGAAGACTTAGATGGTTGGGACACATCATGAGAATGAAGCAATACTCCATACTAAGAACAGCTCTGAAATGGATACCACCAGAAAAACGTGAAAGAGGAAGGCCAAGAACAACATGGTGAAGAACCGTACCTACAGAGCTAGCAGCAATGGGCATGTCAAGGAGTGAAGCACAAACCAAAGCACATGAAAGAAAGAAATGGAAGAATGCTGTTGCAGCCTTATGTCCCAGTAGGAACAAAGAGGACTAAGTGAGTAATCATTCTTATCAATACAAACAATCAATATTCAATATAAACTTTAACCCTAAAAGTACTGAGTTGGTTACAGCCAGTCATAAAACTGTGACCACCTTGTTCTGTTGAAAACCTATTCTGTAATAATTTGTTTAAAAGAGCTCCTTAAGGAGCTCTTTTAAACAAAATACCACAGGATAGGTTTTCAACAGTTTGTTTAGGTTGAAATTGGAATGCTAAAATAGCCAAGTGTTGTGTTCAGCACTTTAAGGGTTAACATTATCTTCATCAACCATTAACAAAAACCATGAACAAAAACCATGAACAAAATCAACTTTATCATTGGCAGGCATACAGAGACACCCAGTGCTCCAGATAATTTTTATGTACTTCATAAATTTGTGATCTAGGAGTACTGAAATATTTGGAGGAGTACACCACATATAATGAACCTAAAACGTCAAGGCATTGTAAGTGAACGTTCGTTAACTTTAATGTTGATATAAGAAAGATCATATACTGCAGTACCATTTGAATAAATAAAAAACACTTGATCAACTTATAAAATACGATGACTTGTTTGAAGACTGATATTTTTTATACATGAAAATCTATGACCTTAATTTAAAATCAGAACATATTTATAAATTTATGAGGGCATTACTATGCAAATGTAACTGCCTTCGGATCTGTCTTTTTATAAGCCATACATATGGCGATACGGCACTTATCTGGAGCAGTGGACAACTACATATGCTGATCACCAATTTCACACTGTAGTATTACTAAATCAATTATCAATCTATTATAGTCTCATTGTTTTGAAAGAAAAACAACCCCAGGGTTCTCCAGAAATAGAACACTTCATAAATCCAACACTAACTTCCTCCTGTGACTGACCTTGATGAGCTTCTTCTGGTCCTGCACTTCCTGCTGGTACAGCTTGAGGTGGTTGAACAGGTTCTCCTTTTTCTGACTCTTGGCCTCGGACTCTCCCCCGCCCCCACCGGGGGGCACCTGCTGCAGCTTCTGTATTGTGTTCTTCATGTCCTGTTCCCGCTGTCTCCAGGACCGAGCCTCTGCACTGTAGTGGTCCACCAGACCCTCCAGGTCCTGGACACAGACAACAGTAGTTTAACCCTTCAAGTGCTGAACCAATTATATCTAAAACTGTGATTACCTTCTGCTGTTGAAAACTTATCCTATGGTAATTTGTTTAAAAGAGCTCCTAAGGAGCTCTTTCAAAAAAATTACTACAGGATAGATTTTCAATGGAGTATTCAGACTAGATTATGTACACTGAAATTGATAAATGATGTTAGCACTTTAAGGGTCAAGTGGCATTTAGAAGTGTTGAAACAATGACAAATGTTGAAATGTACGGGTAACAACTTCTTTCTTGCTGAGTATTTACTTGAAACTAACATGTTATTATCCACACACGTTAACATTTGCCAGACAGATAACATGTTATTATCCACACATGTTAACATTTGCCAGATAGATAAAATGTTATTATCCACACATGTTAACATTTGCCAGATAGATAACATGTTATTATCCACACGTTAACATTTGCCAGACAGATAACATGTTATTATCCACACAGGTTAACATTTGCCAGACAGATAACCTGTTATTATCCACACACGTTAAAATTTGCCATATAGATAACATGTTATTATCCACACACGTTAACATTTACCAGATAGATAAAATGTTGTTATCCACAAATGTTAACATTTGCCAGATAGATAACATGTTATTATCCACACACATTAACATTTGCCAGATAGATAACAAGTTATTATTAATAAAAATTAACATTTGCCAGACAGATAACAAGTTATTATCCATACAAATTAACATTTGCCAGACATGTAACATGTTATTGGCCATACATCTCAACACTTGCCAAACAGATAATAGTTTGACAGAAAGGTCAAAACAAGAGCCAGTTTGGATTGTGTTAACTGAAATGGAATAATGTTGCTGCTAGCAATCTAAGACGTGAACCCACCTTTATTTTCTCCTCCAGATGACTGCTGATAGGAAGGGAAGAGCGACCGGTTTGCAAGGTGACAAACAGCTCCTAAAAAAACCACATCAACATCTTAACCCTTACAGTGGAGTTTTTTTTAGCCCTGAGGTAACTTACAGCAGGTCTTGTATGCCTCGCCTCGTTAACTGAATGTGCCTGGCTGGTCGCGTAAACAATAATAATTTCAAACACAAAATTTATGTAAATCTTGAAATTGGGACTGAATTTAAGTTTTAGGTGAGCAGTCATGATCTGAATATGTTTAGAACTAAAAAACATACCACTTTGCGCTTAGTTGGTTTAACTGATTTGACCGCGTGTGGCAGAAGTTGGCCGCTGTTTTCAAGTAGTGAAGAGTTCATCTTGTTGTGGATCAAGTCGATCTCCTCTGCATGCTCCTTCTCCTGCTGCTCGTATGCCTCCACCAGATCCTCAAGGTCCTGCAACACACACAGCACATACATACATTGCATCAACATCCCATGTATCTCGCCCATATTTCAGAAATTCCATATAAAGCTATGAGTTCATAGCCACAGTGGCAATCACTGGTTTTGTTTACAAATACCAAAATAATTATAAACTGTGCACTTTCTAATTTAGTTTACAAATGGCAAAATAATTGTAAACTGTGCACTTTCCATTTAATTTACAAATGGCAAAATCATTGTAAACTGTGCACTTTCCACAGAAAGTGCACAGTTTACAATGATTTTAGCATCTGTGAGCCAAACCCATTGGCAGTGTACGAAATTCCTGTCTGCCTGACCGCCCGAGACAGTTAATTTATACGGCATACGGGTATATTTCCAAGTTTGTCTACCCAAGGGTGGTTAGATTTTTTCAAGTTTTATATTGATGAAAGTATTTTGAACAAATAAGTTTTGGATAGGACTGGTAAATATTTCATGTTGCCTGCCATGTGGTCGGGTTGAAGTTGTTTTGGCGTTTCATACACTGCCATTGGCCCAATGATATGGATTGATATGCTTGTGACACATTGTGCCTACTCCCTTTTAGCCTTTAAAGTGCTGAGTTGATTTCAGCCAGTCTTAAAACTGTGACATTGTGCTGTTGAAAACCTATCCTGTGATAAAAAAAATTAAAAGAGCTTCTGATAGGGGCTCTTTCAAACAAATTACCACAGGATAGGTTTTCAACAGCCTGTTTCAGTTGGATTTTGAACACTAAAATGAGCAAATGTTGTTCTCAGCACTTTAAGGGTTAAGGTAAGTTGTAAGTTGTAAGGGTTAAACATATGAGGCCGGAGTTCTGCAAAGCCTCATAAGCTTGTGACATCACAACCACAACGACTAACTACACACTGGGCCTATCGATTTTGTTTACAAATGCTAAAAATCGTTGTAAACAAAGTATCCAAGGTAGGTTTTCAACAGCTTTAGGTTGGATGAAGGACAGTGATATTGAAGAAATATAAATACATGACACCACAAACGCTCTGTGGAATAAATTTACTGAAAATGGTTTTTTTTAAATCTAGTAACGTTTCTCCAATCAGTAAACACTCTTTGATGTTAGACAAATGTTAGTTATAGCAATTAAGGCATCAAACTCGCATACTCTGATTTTCTTGTTGAGGTTGTCGATGACTTCTCGTTTCTCTTCGACCTGCTCTTTCCATGCATCATCTCGATTCTCCATCATTGCCAGGTCACGTCGCTGGTCATCTCGAGATTTTCTTCGCTCCTAAACACAACATTACAACTTATAATGGACCAGTTGGTTTGATTTACAAATGAAAACATCATTGTTGTTTTTTAAGTGTAAAGTTTACAATGATTTTGGTACATATAAATAAGTTGTTGTTTTTTAAGTGTAAAGTTTACAATGATTTTGGTACATATAAATCCATTGGATTCCAAAGTATAACGACTTGTATAACATGCCTTGTTTAAATAAAAATAGAATCTCAACATATTTTAATTACAAATGGTTTTGTTTCTTAAATTCTGCGCTTATAAATTAACTACATTACTAAAAAATGGACATTCCTATTTTAACAAATACAGATAATTGGAAGTGACGTTTTTATATTTGACAAC
>JAULCD010111436.1:0-11420 GCA_032361085.1 Calliostoma canaliculatum
TCAGCTGTAGTTTTGTGTCAATCTAAATATCCATTTACTTCAACATGGTATCAGCTGTAGTTTTGTGTCAATCTAAATATCCATTTACTTCAACATGGTATCAGCTGTAGTTTTGTGTCAATCTAAATATCCATTTACTTCAACATGGTATCAGCTGTAGTTTTGTGTCAATCTAAACATCCATTTATTTCAACATGGTATCAGCTGCAGTTTTGTGTCAATCTAAACATCCATTTATTTCAACACGGGGCGCGGCTGGTAATTAACATCTATGGCTACTTACAACACACAGCGTTACCTGTAGTACACAGTATGTATGTTATCATACAAATACATGCACACCATGCAAAAACTTACAGTTGAATATAATATATCGACGTTAATATAGTTTTATAGATAATTTATGTATGCTTATGTAGATTAATTCATTTATGCCTGTGTAGATGAATTTACAACATTAACCCTTCAAGTGCTGAACTGGTGGTGAGTATAAATCAAAACTGTTACACCTTGTGCTGCTAAAAGCCTTTCATGTAATAATGTGTGTAAAAGAGCTCCTGTTTGAGCTCTTTTACACACATTATTATTAAAAAGTGTTCAACAGCCTGTTAAGGTTGGGGTTTTGAAATTAAATATTTGGGTTCAGCACTTTAAGGTTTAAATCATCAATATGCGTTTTAAATCGTAACACCCGCTAACACCGGACAGTCATTAAAATACAAGAGGTCAAGGTGACCGTGTTGAACTCAAACAGTGTTGTGACACAAATCTGCGAAGTGACACAGTGATCACTTAACTAAAACTTTAGTTTACAAATGACAAATCGTTGTAAACTGTGCACTTTCTAAAGAAAAACTTGTCCTGTTCAAGGACATCCACATTCATCCATCTATACACAAGGACACCTTCAGCTTGTCCAAACTCATACCCAGGTTTGTATTGTCGGTTAATGACTTTTTTCAGCATATCCCAATTTACATCAAGGTTTTCATTGTCCTTGTGAGTGATTCAAGTATGCTCCTTTTATTTTATTTATATTATGTAATAACTAACTAGGTTTTATTGAAAGAACTTACAACAGAAGAAATTGAAACAAACACACCTTGTTATATACAAAATTATGTACTAAATTGTATTACTAAGTTCTGTAGATCTAGTCTAAATCTAATGTCTAAACTAAATCAAACTAAATAAACTAACTAAAATGGAAAAAAAACGAACTAAAAAAACTAATCTAAACAAACTTTACTAAAGTTTAAATAAATTAACTAACAATACAAAAAAGAAGGAGCAAGCATATGCCCCAAAACGTCGTGAACTTACGAACAAACCAGAAGTTGATATCCAAGAAATCTTGAACCATCGTATCTTAGCCCCAATAAAACTTCGTTAAATTGTTTTATAGACAGTACTGGATTCAATCCCTGTCCCCCATCAAACAGTAAGACACACCGTAACAATCAGTTGCATCAAAGGCAGTTCGTGTATTTAAATGAAAAACGAACCGTACATTTAACTAAGACAAAAATTATATTTTGAGTGTGTCTATTTTTACTGTTACTGAAGTAAGATTGAACACTTGTGACATTACTTTATCGAGGAAAACAGGGACACTCGCACCAACAACATATTGACTGCGCCCCGTCCTTTGTTTATGTCCTTTTATATCCCGATCAAGTACTGTCACTCTCAATCTATCGTAAGCTGGCGGTCCATGTTTAAACCCTAATGAACACTAGTTGAGAATTTAACACAATATTCATTAAATACATGAACCGTCGTAAATTTACGATGGCTTTGTGAAAGCGTCCCAAGAAAATGAATGCGTATTGAAAACCAGGAATTACTTTTCTGTTGTTGTCTTCTAATAAACATATTAATTCGATTATTTTGTTATTTCGTTAAAACATTCAACCTTTAACATTGCAACCGGACAAGGTTTATGGATTACAACTTCTTTATTGAATGAGATGCGACGTTTCGGAACAGATTGTTCCGAAACATCGCACCTCAGTCAATAACGACGTTTTCATCCATGAACCTTATCCGGTTATTCATCGTCTCACTTCTATAATGCCAATTAAAGAACTTTCACATTTTGTCGTTCCACATTTGAATTACGTTTCAATGGTAGAGAAAAATAATACTATCTGTTGAGACAAACCCTGCACTAACAATATTCAGACATGACAGATGCATGTATTGATCGCTGATAGAAAATTACGTCCATAACTGTTCGCATGTTCGTCGTTACCTGTGCGCATGTTAAATCGAACCTAATGAACTAAGAGATATTTATAAATAATTTGCCAGATAATCAAATTGAAAATAAAAAACCCAACAAATTTACGTTGCTTTTAAGGATCTTCTTTATAAAAGTAAGTAGTTAGGCAAACATATTTTAAACTTTCGAGAATATCACAAAGATTTGTAAATGCTAAAAGATTTGCTTGTTTGTTTGGGTCTTTTCGGATTTTTTGAGTTTTTTTATTATTATTAACGCTTTTTCATTTTTTTTAAATTCTTTTTATTTTATTTAATTATTTATTTATTATAATTGTTTTTGGGTGTGGGGTGTGGAGGGAGGTGGGTTGTTATGGTTTTAATTAACTGGATTTTGTTTATTTATTGTGTGTTTCCTATTGGTTTGATTGGTAGTGACTATCTGATAGAACTAAAACATAAGGTTAGTTTAAATGATGTCAAAAATAACATAAAATGAGACAAGGTGATTGCGACCACAAACATGCTGTGTCCTACATGTATATGTTAACGCTTTTTGCGAATATAGATTAGATTATGTTCAGAACATTTCTTTAAATCCGTCATTTAAAATGTATTTACCACATATTCTTATAAATAAGCAGTAACAAAAAATAACTTTATCGGGGAACTGTTCCCCAAAACTGTTGTAATGCTACTGCCTCATAAACTCTGTCACTGAGTTTACATAAAAAAGGTGAATGTTATGCAATATTTAAAGAAATACAATGTTTTGTAATTGAAAATTATTGGCCCAGTGTCTTTTAGCTGTGGGCTCAATGAGATTTTGTGAAATGCGAGTTTGACAAATATTTATTCTGTCTACCTGAATCAATCTCTCAATATGTTACGTAGATATTGCAATAATTAAAAATACTGATAAACATTAAAACACAGAAACCAAGACTAAGCAAAACAACAACAACAAAACATAGCTAATTTGTTCTACCTTGTACACAATTCAGTTTAAATTATATATATATATATATATATATGTTTCTGTTATTGAAATTCATTTGAAAACAGATTTAGTTAGTTTTACGTGAAGTTACAGCATAACAAGTTTCAAAAGCATTGTCGCTGTCAACATAATGGCAGTTACAAACAAATATATTCTGTTTCCATGGCAACAAGGTTCATTGGTCCTGTGTGAATTTTGCCATTCTGATGACGAGCTCATAAACTTATGAGGCTTTTTGAAACCGGGCCAGAAAGTTTGCTTTTATTCAATTCGACACTCTGAACAATAATTAGGGCCAAGCGTAAGGTATTTACAGCTGTCATCATATTTGTAGGTGTTCTTTTCATAATAAATTACATGTGAGCACTGATACAAAAGCATAAGTGAATACTATTTGACTTCCAGCTGAGCACGGCCTGCTGATATTGGTTCTACTTTCAGAATTACTTATCTGAGATAGATATTCTATTTACTTCCACCTACAGCAGCATTTGGCAACCATTCTTTCTCGCAAAAGGTAAGAACTTAATAAAATGTATAACACAAAAGTTATAAACTAATTACATAAACTGGTAATTGTAACAAAATTAAAATATGAAAGAGTTTTAAGCATCATGTTAATTGTAATTATACATTCCATTTCTTATTTTGCTGTACCTGTGTACATTATGATAATTATTTTTGTTAAAATATAGTCTACTTTTCACCTGAGAACAAGGAGCACTGGTTTAGCAAAGGTATTAAAATATCATCACAAACCAACAGAAAAACCAAACCACTAATTTCTATTTACTATTTCCTATGTGTGGTTGATACTGCACACATTCTCACATGAAGCATCTAAGCAAAAATGGGCAACAGAACATTCGGAGTATGGTGTTTGGACTGATGCTGGTCGCCTCTGTGTGTATCGGGATCTATCATGCTGTCAGAGGCAGGAACCAGAGTACATCAGAGTACCTGGTGGCTGGTCGCTCCATGTCCTTCCTGCCGGTGGCGTTGTCGCTGATAGCCACGTATGAGTCGTCGATTATGATGCTGGGGACGCCAGCTGAAAGCTACGTCTATGGAATGTCTTGGCTCCTGGGCGAACTTGGTGGCAGCATAGGACAAATTTTGGCTGTCCTTTTGTTTTTAAGCTTCATAAGAAAGTTGGAACTATCAACGCCATTTGAAGTACGTTGTTGGATTGAGTCACAGACTGTACATTGAAAAAAATATCTATTTTTACAAAAGATAAATAATATTCTAAGATTAGCTTCGACTGTTTTTTATAGACTGACAAAACAGGTTGTAAATACTATGTAATTTTTAACTTCTCACAGTCTTGACACCAGCTTTAACACATTAAAAGACTTGACTTCAAAGTAAAAAATGTGATATTTTTAAATATGTAATTCTTTTTGCTGTTATAGTATTTTGAACGACGATTTAACTCACGATGTCTTCGCATTCTCGCAAATGTGATCTCCTGTATTTCTTACGTAAGTATTCATAGAAACATTTCTTACATGTTGGAGATTATACTAGACTGTGCACGTGTTTTGAGTGTCTATTTTGTCCTGTTTTAAGTCTACTTTCCTTTTAAATAAATAAACTGAGTATAGTGTTCCGTCATAAGCGAAGCAACAAGTGAAAATGTGATTACTACTTGCGATTTCCATGCGATTACTACTTGCAAAAAAATACGTTCGAATTGAGTAACTGTAAGAAAGATGACGAACTTACCAAACACGCGAAATATAGAAAACATGGCTATGCTATGGACTTGCTGATAAAATTAAATGCAGGCAAACAGCAGACTTCTTTACTAATAATGTATGTTTATTTGTCATAAATAAAAATTGGCTTCCATTTTTTGTTGCGTTCTAAGCCCTAAAATCAAAGATGGCTGCCATGATAAAATAAACGGTACAAATTTGGCATTACGATTGATATAGATCTGGTTCAAATATGTTTTCAGCATTTATTAAATACAAAACTTAATCTAGAGAATCCCATATGGATAACAACTTCCCTGTGACTATTATTTTGTTTCATTTTTTTAAGTTAAAGAAAAACTGCCATCTAAAATTAAACATGATGGCTCCCAAATGGATATTTGATTGCAGTCGCCGGACGCATAACGTTAAGATTTAGACATTTGGTGTCTACGTTAGGGATTAAGCTAGGAAAACATCTTTTAACAATTTGTCTAATTTTTTATGAACATGATTAGCCCAATTTTATTTTAATAAGCCAAACAAAAATTGACAAAAATAAAGACTCATGCAATATTTAACCATATTTGACGGTTTTTGTTTGGACAGTGTTTTTTTGCATGTGTAAGAGTCGACACCAGAGAATATATATCAAACCTACCATTAAGCTTTAGAGACACTATTTATGTAAATGATGGCGCAAACATGCTGGCACGTTGTGTACGGGGTAATCGTGTGAAAGAAACCACGACTCGTTTGGGAGAAGCATATCAGGAAGACATCAATCTGAACCCAGAAATCAGACATAACATAAGCAAAGCCGTCACACACACAAAACAATAGAATGTTTGAATCCAAGAACATCTCTTACGTTATGTGGCTTGAGTCATTGTATCTATATATTATAAGTATATCTAAGGGTAAAGAGTGAAATGGTAAAACTATTCATTGCAATGACTGTGTACGAGATCAAATTATATCTTATATTGTGTCAAACATTTACTTATATTATTCTCAATACAAATATTTCTCATTTTAGGAAAACATTCCGTGTACGAAAACCGGGTGTTTGTACACAAAACACTAAACAAACAGAAATATTTTTTTAGGCTGATCATTGCAATATCATCAGTGAATGTCAATTGCTGTTTATTTGCAAATTCCTGTATATTTTTGCATATGTCCCGAAACGTCGTCAACTTGCGAACAACTCAGAAGTTGACTTTCGAAAACTTATAAACTAAAATAGTTTAGACATTGTATCTATTATAAGTACATTTAATAGTGAATGGTAATGTAATGACCATGTACGATATGTACATATATATAATTATTTACTTATATTATTGTCTGTACAAAACACTTTTTATTTCTAAAATAACATTCTGTGCACGAAAATTAGGCTGAACATTACAATATCATCAGCGTTGTCAATTTTTGTCTATTTGCAAATTCCTTTTCAGCTGCTGTACATGAGCATGATACTTTATGGTCAAGGAATTGCCTTACAAACAGGTATTTTTAATACTCTGTCATTGCAAAAGAAAACAAGAGCGAGATGTTTCAACATTAAGCAAATCACTAAAAGAAGAGAAGAAAAAGCCATTTAGTTTTAACTAAAACGTTTCACAGTGTAAGATTAGGTTAAAATCGTAGTTACAGTTTACATTTATTTTAGACATTTGTTACGAGAGGAAACTTTGACATAGAGAGAAATAGTGACAAAAAAGACTATCATAAAGCTTGAATCTTACCTGGTTTTATTGTGTTGAACGCTTCACAGTGTAAGATTAGGTGAATATCGTAGTCAAAAGCATGTTTATTACACAGCTCACATTCTTTAGAAATTGTGTTACGTGAAGGAACTTTGATACAGAGTTGTAAAGCAGGTCGATATTCTAGGTACATGAGTGCCAGCTGCTATTGTATGTGATACGTTAAATATGTGTGTAATCTCATATAGCGAAACATACTCGTATTTATTGATACAATAATGAGCTTTAAGCTAATTGTTCTTCGTATTTATATAATGTATTATGTACAATTTATCTTCACTTATATTTTGAAGGAAAAACAAAATATATGAGATATATAAGATATAATCACAGAGATAGTTATTCAAATTGTATTTGTTGAGTATTGACCTAAGATCTCCACAGATTGATTTCGGTTTGGCAGGCTTAAATACAAAATAGCGTACAAAATAGTGTTTTTGCCGTTATCACAGTTTAGGGTACATAGACGACCAAGAAATAACCACTTATTTTTCATAACAGTGCTTGGTGCAAAAGTGAAGCGCCGCACAATCCTCATAAGAGGTGTATGCTCTCTTGTTGTGCAGCGAGATCAACCAGGGTCTCGTTCCTCAAAGCGATTTTAGGCTAAGTTGATCGTAAGGGATTTTTTTAACACTGTTCTGTGAAGTTGTTTCTCATCGTAGGCTTACGACTGTCGTAGAGAAGAGATCGATTTGGAACCGGTGCCGAATGCCAATGTAAGCCAATGTTATATTTTAGCACTTACGATCAACTTAGCTAAAATCGCTTTGAGGAACGGGGCCCTGGACAATGGCGGTCCTTGACGTCATTAGTCTGATGATGCTTTCGTAACAATCGACTTATGGTTCAAGAATGGTGACCAAGCAGCCTTGCAGTATCTTTCATTGACATACCGCGCTGCTCATGCCAAAACCTGCCATGTTTTCCGTTCTGAGTTGTCGAAGACTCATTGCTGAATTCTGACAGAGGAGCCTGTCCTTTACTCAATACAGTGAAAGATCTACAATATAAATATCAACTTCAGAGAATAATCAAAGTTGTTATCTGTGAAGACAGATTCTATTGGACATTCTGGCAATATAAATATAGAAGCTATGTGTACGAACCACTGAAATTTCAGTGATGGCATCTGGTGTTCGCGAAGAGTGAGCATGCATTGTCCTACTAGTAAAACAGGATTTTCACGTTGCAAGGTGTACGTGCTATCAGACACGTGCTCGACATACATCTAATCATGCCTGGTATGGAAGACAGGACATACCATAATTTTTATTTCACGATTGCCTCTGTGTATATATATGTCAACATGGGCACTTTACAGATTACATATCTTGGTGATGCGATAATTTTTATTTTGCGTATAAGTGTGACTTGATTTTGCTGTAAATGGCATTTTAAAAGCTGGATGAGAAAAACATGGATACGTTTAATGAATGACAACTTCTTTAATGATTGAGGTGCGACATTACGCCTCTTACTCAATAAAGAAGTTGTCATTCATATTCACTCCACTGGAGTCAAATATAAGGCTTATATCATAGTAAATCATGATAACCTAACTGCATTTAGGTTGTATGGTCGCTTGAATTTAGTAGCTGCTATAGTTTCCTTCTATTTGCGTCTGTCTATATTTTACAGTGACTGGATTGTCAACCTACAGCTCGATCATTTTGACAGCAGGAGCCGCGGTTATTTATACAACTATTGTGAGTTATATATACATAAATAATCAACCATTCAATCTTTCCGAAAACAAAAATATTAACTGGAAGACGTTTTGATTTATAAGTTTTATATTGTTAGAGATACTTTGAAATCCTTTTTATGTGTATTTTTACCTTACGATTCAAAAAGGAAATGTTATTTTTTATACTTTATGTTGGAACTATTTTTCAGGGCGGCCTGAAGGCAGTGATCTGGGCAGATGTGCTTCAGTTCTCCATCATGTTAACAGGGCTTCTGGCAGTTACTATTATGGTATCGTCTCAAACGCATTTTCATAACTAAATTAGCATAACTGTTATTCTAACTAAAAATATACAAATGAAAGACGCAGCTATTGACCAACGATTTACCATGACAACGGTTTGTATTTGTTTTTCGACTTCGAATTGAGTGTTGCTACGAATCATCTATTACCATAAGGTGGTATATTACCATATCAATTTATATTACTATTTCAATTGATACCATAACAATACCCATACCGATACACAACACAGTAGTTGTATGTATATCAGACATCTAAATCTATCTCCGTATTTACACCACGAACAAAGCCTTAACAAAGTCTTACCAAATGAATACATTCACTATAATTAAGTCACAGGGATAAATAAAAAAAATATTTAGACACTGTCTAAGACAGAGTTGCTTTTTTGTAATAATTTACTAATTGTCAAAATATGATTGTACAAATTTTCTTGACGAGATCAATATTTTTTTAAAACATGGCCTTTCACTCATTCAAATACATAAGAAGTCATGTCATAGTATTTTTCAAGCTTTGGTCAACATAAAAAGTCGTGCTGTTATTTAACTGGAAAAGTAACACACGCGATCAATCTAAATTAAAATAGCATTAACCATTTCACGTAATAATTTTAAGTAACAGTCAGGTTCTTCATTGATTTAAAACAGCATCATATTTTATTTGTATAAAAAATATTCTTTATTGGTTGTTTAATCGTGACCATACACGATTGTTTAACTTTGACAACATTTATCGTTATTAAGTTTATCTTTTTACAACTATCTGGGTCTTGTTTTCACTCCTAAGCTAAGCTGGAGCAAAGCTCAAACATGTATTGTGTCACAAGCCAACAAAGCTATTTTCTCTGTTAATAATATGCAAAGAAAACTTGGAAGTATAAATTGTAAAGATTTATTTAAGATATTTGATTGTATGATTTCACCCATTTTGTGTTATGGTGCAGAAGTATGGGGCACAGTATATTCTAAAACCATTGAAGCTGTACAGGTAAAATTTTGTAAATATGTTTTAAAAGTTGGGAAATCTACTTGTAATAATATGGTTCTTGGTGAGTGTGGGCGATTACCTATGCAATATGTATATATGTCCAAAGCTGTAAAATACTGGTGTAGATTACTTCATTTAGAAAACTCTAGATTACCTAAACAATGTTACTTCATGCTTAAAGCTCTAGACGATGCAGGTCGTTCTACATGGGCAACACAAATAAAACATATTTTATTCAGCTATGGTTTTGGATATGCCTGGATTAGCCAGGATATTGGTAACACAAACTTTTTTATGGCACTTTTCAAGCAGCGATTACATGACAATCTTGTTCAGTCATGGCAATCTTCCTTGAATAGTTCACACAAGTGTTTTTATTATAAACAGTTTAAATCTCTTTTAAATGTTGAACACTACTTATGTAGCGTTGATATCCCTATATACCTCAAAGCACTATTTTCTCAGTTTAGATGTGGAATTTTTAAATTATCTGTAGAAACAGGAAGGTATGAAAACATTATTTACACTGAAAGATATTGTCTTTTTTGTAAACGTAAAGGCTTTTCTTTTGTCGAAGATGAATGACATGTGTTTTATGTTTGTGAAGCCTATAGCGCTGCTAGAAAAAGATATATTTTAAAATATTTTAGTGAACATCCCACTATTAACAATTTTACATCCATCATGCAGTGTTATAACATTCATACTATCAAAAATGTATGCTTATTCCTTTATCAAGTTAAAAACATCAAACATGCAAATGTTATTAAATCATAACGCATGTGTTTATCTACAACGTGTCAAATATATGTATTTTGGGCCAGAGGCTATTACTGAATAAAACTGTCTGTCTGTCTGTCTGTTAGTTCGTCCAAACGTTTGACATTATCTGGAAATACAATTTATCACATTGTCTGGTACTAAAACAGCGCGTATACTGTGCCTATTTGTTATGCTGTCTGCATAAAATCGTTCACTTTTGCTAGAAATACTCCATAATGTCAGCCAAATAACATGCAGTCTGATTAAAACCAGTTCCATTGCTACGTTGCGCTTCACAAGTGGATCTTGGGACTTCCAATAAAAGGTCACCAAAAACTGACCTTTCAACGACAATTCAATTTCAACCAATCGGATTAAAGCTTCTGTCGTTATTTCGGTGTTGGCTATAAGAATTCAAAAACGTAAGCTATTTCCACGATTTTGGAAGCAGCGCGCTGATTGGTCGGTTCAGGGGTCAATTTCTCGTGACCTATGGGGCCCCTCAGATCCTATATGCAGAGAGGGGGAAAGTGCAACGGAGCAATAGGACTGGTTTTAGTCATATTGAATAACATGTGGTCAAGTGCATGTTAACGACGCAATAATAGGTGTTGAAAAAGTGTGGATTCTTACATCTACCACTGGAAAAAAAATCTGTATAGAAATAATTTCATTTCTCCTTACACTGGAAAAGTGTATACACATTATTCAGTGGTTTGATGATATTTCCTACGGAAATCAAATTAATGGAAATCCGGTTAATAATTTCTATACATTTTCTTTTAGTGCTGGTGACATGGCGGTCGCATACAAAGCAGCAACACGTGTCACTGTAAGTTATTGCTGAATACTTTATTATTGTTTGTAAATGGAGTCTAATTCACTTTTTTAGATTTATTTCGTAAGTTTTTTTTCTTGTAATAATTAAATTGTATTTATTAAGAAAGCAGAGGTTATAAAAAGTAGTGTGTAAGTAT
>JAULCD010111547.1:0-11420 GCA_032361085.1 Calliostoma canaliculatum
TTTTCAACTGTGAATTTTCAAAAGAAAAACTTTTTTTTATTTGTAAAATGCACGGTTGACAACGATTTTGGGCATTTGTAAGCCAATACATAAGCCCAGTGAATTGGTTTACGACGTCATAACTTTACGACGCCTTTGTGAAACGGGCCCCTGGTCTTCCGTTTACTACATTGACATCCTTCTACAACCATGGCGCTTAGAGACCCAGACATTGCCTATCGGATTATATTTCTCTTAAAGTTTGCCGACAACACCGTGGGAAACATTACATATTCTGATGCAATGATACGTCAGCATCTCGCATATCAACAGAAGGTATTAACGAATGATTTCGCACCATAATTTCACATTGACCAATTGTAATCACCTCCAGTTATAACTTACTTTTGCAAAGTGAAACATTTGCATGAGGTGTTCATGTATGATTGTTCCATTACGAGTTGCACCAGGTTTTACATTTTATACACTAGCCATCCGCTGTGTGTTCCAATTCAAATTCTTAGTATTACAAGTTCGAACTTATTGTTTTAAATATGAGCATTTTTCGAAACTTATTTTCATGTTGCTTCAAATTGTATCATCACGCGAGCGCTAAGATGAAAGTTAAGACGTCTTTGCCTTACGTTAGCTTTCTGGAACGAATATCTTGCTCTTTTTAGCGTTGTTTTGGTTCAATGAAAGTGATAACGGTCATGCAGAACTATATCTTACATTTGGGTTTACACTGTCTAAAACAGTGAATATTCTAAGAGTATCACTTTGCGTGGTTGAGTCCCGGGATTTAAACCAACGCCCTAAGAGTCAGGCACCAAAATCGCCAGCAGTGAGCATCCCAACGCTAAATTATTCGGCCAGGGGACTTCGCTAGGAATGAAGCCCTGCAAATTATAGGTGAGGCTACGTTCAGTACTCCTCTGATGTGAAATTGGCGCAGCTTTTAAAGCTGATAGTAATGCAGTTTTATGTTATTTAAATAGTATCAAAAACAACTATACGTTATACCTGGAATTACTATCTGCAAAAGTTAATATTAACTTTTTTAAAAATTGGTTATCGTTGCCTGATTAAATATATACTGACGTCTAAAAGGAAAAAAAATCGCACTAGCATAAATTGTGTTTAGTTTAGTGTGAGGGACGAGACTATTATACATAAGGGTGTTAAGTAAAACATTTGGCAGTGTGCTAACGGATCAATGTAAAACTAAATTAGAAATCATGCTAAAGTCTGTTATAACACAGGCATGAATTATACAGTCATGCGCAGTGTTGGTGTCACTCAGGAAACTAACATTGGACTTGTTATCATTTCTTGATTGTCGTCTTGATTGAAATGCAGGGGTCCGTTCCTCAAAGCAATATTAGGCTTGATCGTAAGTGCTAAAATATTTCAAAAATGGCTTACGTCTGCCGTAGCGCAGCGGTAGCTTTGGAATCGGTGCCAAATCAATCTCTGCTCTACGACAGTCGAAAGCCTATGGTAAGAAACAAGTCCACGGGACATTGTTTTAAAAATCACTTACGACCAATTAGGCCTAAGGTTGCTTTAAAGAACAGGGCCCAGAACGAATTAGTATTAATGAAACTACAAATTACATTGAAAACGTGATCGATTTGTGCTAAAAGTGTTAAATATAAATGTCAGTTGTAATATATTGAAAACACAAAGATGAAACATTAAACAGTTAGACCATAAAAATCTTCATATACAAAAAAGGAAAAAACTTACAATATATGTTTATTTATACCTATATTCCTGATCGCATTGTTTTATTTTTTTATGTTTGTATTACATAAAATGAAAAGTATTAAACTTGTACCGTATACTCATTTATGAAAAGTTCATGACATTTGAATATCTGACATCATAGGCTACTCCTATTTACTTTGTTGTAAATAACAAAACTATCAGTATCCCTCAATAAACGCCAACGCATTGGATGAAACCGTCAATTAATATATAATGGCAGCATCAATCATCAAGATTGAGCCATTATATGTTTATGAAGATGACACCCGATTCACCACAAAAAGTTTAATTAAGTACACATAGTTGCAGTAATTTCATTTAACCGTCATTCAGGTGTGACAAAGATGAAGTAGTGCAGTCTAATTTGAAACCTGCGCCTCTCTGCCGCAGGTTTCAAATTTTACTGTGCAATTTTATACTCCAACGAACAATACTAAAACACGATTGGGAACAAAGGCGCATTTCAAAACGAGAAGACGGGTGGTGGGCCCACATGCCTTTTACAAGAGACGATAGAAACGCCTTAGTAAAGACAACAAAGAAACTAATCTACATTAGTATTGGTTCGTGTTTGCTCGTGGATTTGTTAACAAAAGAAACAGATTAAGGTCGAGATTAAGGTTAGCATTTGCGATAATGTGTATTTAATGATAATGGTTCTTTTGTTGGTTCTGAGCCGAGGAAATCGTTTTCAAGCAAACAACAACATGTTTACTGTAACCAAAAAAAGCCATCTCACGAAACAGATGTTTTTTAAAGAAATTGCTTTGCAGTGATTGCCTTTAGACAATTTATGCCATATCGGTAAACTGGGCAATTGGCTGGTCAATATGCATTTATTATAATGTTTACATAAATACTAATTGAAATATAATTGTTTTGTAGAAGAAAACAACAAACACTTTAAGACACTCAAAACCATTATATTATATGTTGATGTTTTTTTTTTGAAATTCAACATAAAGCCTGTGTATAACAGTGCTAGAACAATACGATAAGTTTTCATTATCTTATTTAATAACGGTGTTTGAATCAAAATCGAAACGTCGCTACTCAGCAACCAAGAAGATTTCTACCGTACATCCAAATGGTTTATCATTTCAACTACTAAATGCAAATCAAACAACAAGCCTCACAATTATTGTAAACTGTGTACTTTCAGAAGTAAAACCTTCTTGACATGTGGGTCAATGTTCTCACACACTTTGCTTGGATGATTTCATGTTTAACAGCTTATTGTGGGCAGAATTTTGAGAAAGAAATAACACAAAGTTGGGCTAGCAATTTAAAGGTTAACGTGAACATGATTATCTTGTTGTCACGTTGGAGTTACTCAGTAACAATACAAATTTTGTGTGTTTTAAATTGTCGTCCTAAAACACAAAACGCTGTCCATGTCGGTGTGCAAATGTCACGCTTGCCCCCAGGATGTTGTCACTGTAACACTGCCCTGTACACATGTCCGTGAATAACATATGAAGATGTCCTGTCAGTCTCAGTGATCTGAACCCCAAACCATGATTGAGACACTTCTAAACAATCGATCTGTCTAACGTTCACGTCATGAAAACGCCCATTACGTCCGTGCCAGACATTTTTGTGCCGGGTCAAGAAAGTTCAAAGTAAACCTTAATTTATCCAAAGCATACTGTTAACCCATAATGAATGGTCCAGCAATACACACTAGAAACAATAAATATAAATTATTCAGCGGTTTTCCATAAGGAAATGTTATCAAACCAATGAAAATCCGCTGCATAAATTGTATTTATTATTCAGCGGATTTCCATTGGTTTGATGAGATGTCTTTTGGAAATCTTATCAAAGCAATTATAATCCACTGAATAATGTATACATTTTCCAGTGACCGCCCTCGATTCCAATGACGCCGTGAAGAAATCTGACGATCAGTCAATCATAGTATTCTAGCAGACTTGAGTAGCTGATTACTAATGATCTGTCCTCTCACACCTGTTGCTGTGTGAAGCTCATTTCAAATTTGAAGGGATGTTTGTCTGCGTTTTGAGACACAGTCATCTTGAAAAACAATCTACAAGAACTTTGGTCGACCAGATAGAGAGCAACTTCTTTGTCAGTCAATGTCTTTAATGTTATCTGTCTGAAACGGTAAAAGCTCCCACCACAATGCTATGGTTAGCTACATGTCGCTGTGCCTGACGTTATAAAAGCTACATGCCCAAACATACAAGTTTCATTAACTTTAAAACAATCTTGCAATAACTTTCTATCGGGATTTTAATCACTGAACTATACATGCAAAAATTGATCCGTGTGTCCCACGAACATTATTGATGTAGCAAATTATGAAAGAGCTTGTACAAAATAAGCACAGCAGACCGTAAAATGAATTATTGTTTTCTGAATCTATATTTATAATCTAACAACTTGGTTCGGAAATAATATCTAATATTTATCAAAATAGTATTTAGGACACTGGATAAACTTTGGATCGTTTTTACAATTCTCCATCTGTTAATCACATTTCTGGCCATGTCAGTGGTTCATCAATTTTAACATTTTTAAGGGCAGCTAACATGTTTAATGAATAAGATTTTGTGTAAAATAAAAACAAAAAGACATTAAAATTAAAACCAGATAACATGTTTAAAATTTATTGCTCCAGGTTTTGATCTGCTAGTATAGTTATTATTTTTCCAGGTTGTTTTTTTTAAGGATTGAAATGTGAAAGATTGTTTGAGTAGCTGAAGGTTCTCACAGAGAACAGCTGAAATATTGCTTAAGCTGCGTTTCACGACAACTAACAAACAAACGAACTCACTTGAAATTGTAAATCCAGTTCTAAAGTAGCATAATTAACGTTCAGTAGCCTTTAAAAACTGTCCATTCAGCAACGGCTATGGGCCCTGTTTTTCTAAGCGAATTTAGGCTAAGTTGATAGTAAGTGCTAAAATATAACACAGGCTAACGACCGTCATAGCGCAGAAATTGTTTTGAGAACCAGTGCCATTCGGCACAGATTCCAAATCGATTTCTGCAATACGATAGTCTTAAGCCTATTACAAGAAACATATCCACAGGACATTATTTTTAAAAAAATCACTTACGATCATCTCAACACTAAAATCGCCCTGAGGAACGGGGACCTGGACAAAAGGTATTCAGTAGTTATTGATAGATGTGGCACTAAGTATTCCTGCAAACACTTGCTCACGAGACTTTACCATCTGCGAACCGTGTAATCCATCAACAATTGCAATAGGTCTTATTTTGTCCTCTTAAATCATATTTGTCCATGTTAGCAGGTATTAGAGTAGATTTGTCAAATGGAATAATGCATAATGTAATATAATAGAAACATTAAACAATATTTTAAGTTGAGAATATTCAAACAAATCGACATGTTCTGCTAGCCAAACTTGACGTACTGTGTATGAGGCAAGATCAGTTCTTAACTAACAGTTTACATTGACATCATTAGACTTGTGCACAGAAAAAGAAAGGAGGAGAGAAGGAAGAGAGAGAGAGAGAGAGGGTGAGAGAGAGGGAAGATAGAAAGAGGGAGAGAAGAGAGGGAGAGAAGAGAGAGAAAGAGAGACAGGGAGAGCGCGCGAGAGAGAAGAATAAGAGGAAGAGACGATGAAAGAGGAGAAAGAGAGAAGAAAGGGGGCGGGAGAGAGAACACATTTTTGACTGTAGCATCTGCCATGTACACAATATTTAATACAAGGAAGATGAATGGGTGTACTTCGCTGACACATACAAATTACATATCTTCCTTTTTTAAAATAGCCTCATAAGCTGACATAGGTTGTCGGCAGATTTCCCGTATTCACTTTTTGATTTGGTGCTTTTTTTCAAAATGTATTATTAGCGTCTGAGTTATCTTCTTTTTTTGCCAGAAACCTAAAAAGCCCTAAAAACAAACACATGATCAATAATAGACTGATGGAATCAGGGGGCCGTTTCACAAAGTCGATGTACGTTACAACCTTATAAACCACGTCACATGGGCAATGGGTTTGGTGGCTCGTGGTCTAGTGCATGGCACGATTAAACACAATCAGGCGAAATACAGCAACGTCGGGTCTGGATTGTTACCGGATGGGTGACCCGCTCGGCTTGCAGGATTCCTGAGAGTATCTAGGGTATTTTCCCTGCCCCCACACTGAGACACAGATTGAAAAGCTTTTGGTGTCACCCTAGGCAAGTGGCTTATTTTGAAGTGTGCTCACCCAACAGTATAACTGGGTACATGAAATGAAAGACGTTAGTAATATGAATGCTAACCTTCTAGCGTCTAACAGACAGCTTGGGTTGTATACTTCCAGGGAATTGGATCCCATGACCAGGGTAATAATATGCGCTGTAAAATGGCACCAGTTCCAAATCGATCTCTGCGCTACGACAGTCGTAAGCCTATGCCAAGACACAACTTAACAGGGCATTGTTTCAAAAATCACTTACGGTCATGTTAACGCTAAGATCGCTTTGGGGAACGGGGCCCTGGCCACAGGCAACATGATTATTTTTGTTCAAGGTGCCGTTTCACAAAACCGTCCGGTACTTACGACCTTGTAACCCCTGATATTGAGCCAATGGACATCGGTTATTTGTGTGACTGTGTTAACCTTAAAAGTGGTGAGCATAACATTTGCTAATTTTAGATTTCACATTTCAACCGAAACAGGCTGTTGAAAACCTATCCTGTGGTAATTTGTTTAAAAGAGCTCCTACAGAAGTTCTTTTCAATAAAACATGACAAAATAACTTTTCAACAGCACAAGGTGGTCACAGTTTTAAGACTCGCTGAAATCAATGTACTCCTCTATGAGAGGGTTTAAACATTTTATTACAAGTTATATTTTCAACAACTTTCGATTGGAATTAAGTTAACAAAACTAACACATACTCAGCATGTCCTTTTAAGGTTTAAACTGCTCACATAAAGGCCGTCCTATCAGCAACTTCATCAAGGTTGTATCCCTTAGGAGTTGGAATAGTAAAAATGTCTTTACAAACCACAGGCGGGATTCGTCACTGATCACCAACCTACGCGAGAACAGGATACCTAATCTTATTTTACCTTTAACATATTCGAAAAGGAACAAATTGATTTTTTCCTTAACTGACTCCAAACAAATGCCGCTTTTTGTTAGGGGACTGATTGATTTTAAACTTCAGATTTTAACCCAAGAGATTGGTCTAAGTGTATCATCCTTCAAGACAGATTCTGTTGGACAAAAGGCAATGCGTATGGAAGCTTTGTGTGGATCACTGACGATCAATGGTGACACTGAGTGTTCGATAAAGGACAAACATGACGTCGGTGTCCGTGATCTAGCAAGTCAAACAGGGCTCTATCCTGCTCCTCGTCGTTTGTTGAAACAAATCTTTTAGCGATTCTAATAGGATAATGTTATACCCCCAGAACCAACTGTTGACTTGTTTTATCAGTACAACAACTCTATTATTAGAGTGTGTCGGACTTTATTTAGATGACTTTATGTTCAATAGTCACTTTATACATTGCAGCATAAATAATTTAAATTTTATTTAGTTACATACACCAAGTATATCACTTTACAGCAGTTTACTTCAGGAACATTGTTTTACTAGTTCTTTACATCTTTTCTTGCTTACATTTTGGGAAATAATTTTGTTACATGTATTTTGGAAGAGTTGACTGCACATCACATAACTCTCAGCACTCTCAGTGTTAAAACGTTGTAACGACACTTAGTAACAGACAGAGGACGAGTGGCAGTACTTTATCGAGATTACTTTATCGAATTTAACAATTGTATACACCTTGAACTTAATTAAGCGCCACCCATATTCATATGAATGGGTCAACATTGTTCCTCATTACCTGAATTAAACCTTGAACTTACCGTTGAGGTAATCTAGCCCACTATTCATGCAAAGCAGCAACGAGTTCACGTAAAGTTTGGACAGGTGGGTCCGATTCTCGAACTTGATGGCCAAAATCTCTCAAACATACTCTATGGGATTGAAATCAGGACTACGTGCTGGCCAAGAACAAGTCTCAACCCCATTCTGATGTAAATATTCGCGGACAGTACGTGATGTAGGAGGTCGGGCGTTGTCATCCAATGGTTGGTTATTAAAATGAGGAATAACTGCCGTCTCTAAGATGCCATGCTTGTATCGAGGTGCGTTAATAGTGCTATGCCTACTAGTCAAGTCCAGTTTACATGAGAAAGATATCCAACCCCACACTATTACGGACCCACCACCAAAAGGAATGGTTTCAAGAATGTTGCGTTCGGCCATGGCTGTATTCAGCTCCCTCCTTCATGATCGAATGTTTAAGTTGTCAGTGAAATTGTATGAGGAAAGGGTCGATGTTTGCTTATTTTTGGTTCTCATAATTCTGTGTCTTATTTGGTTTAGTGGCGCTTACCTAAGTTCCAGGTGTATATATAAAACTACGGATGGTATTTAAAGTCTCTGGACTGAAACTTTGATTTAAAAAATGTACTCTTTTGTTATTGGCGTTAAAATTGGCCAATCGAGCAAAATTGACTAAACTCACAATTGAAGTACCTTTTGGAAGATAATATTGATTAAATTAAAATAAGTTGCAAACCTTTTAAAGAACATATTTTGTGATAAGCAATCCGTCCATTTCTATTTGTAGTGTTTAAAAAATGGTCGGGGTTCGGTGTGTGAACAAATGGGGGTTTTAATAGATATTTTGTTGGAAGATTCAATCCGTTTTATCGAGTCACATGCAGTCAATTCATGTTACTGCTAAAGTTGCAATCACAACAATGAGTAAGATCTTCATCTTCATTGTCTGAATAGTCATATTTATGCATTAAAGTGTTTAATGATGGAATACATGTACTTTCAATTAAGTTATTAGTCCAAAAAGGCATTGTTTTTAACTCTGCTTGAGAGGCATTTTTCTTAATTGCATGGTAGCGACGTTTTAGTATAGATTCGAATACCGTTTTCAAGCTGTTGTTTCTTTCCTCCTAAGTTATCTGGGCTATGGTATGTTTTCCTTCAGTGCAAACCCTAAACTTAATAACCGCATTTGGTTTTACGTTATCATCTAGTCAAATAATTCACAAAAAGCAGGCACAACTGCAGAAAATCCATGTCATTGCTATGAAACCAATAGTAAAGTTTATCATGGTCACATTACAAAACAGTCATTGTAGTTTGAAGGAGTTGTTTACAATGTGTAACTACTTTCAGTCCAGTAACCGTCAATAGCTTTGTGAAAATGCTAGGACGATAATAAAGGCTGGAAAGGCAAGGACGTGTCTGTTCATGACGATCCATAGACACTTTGGAAATAGTTTTCACAGTGCCAATATTGACTGTCTTGCCCAGAAAGCAGAATCAACGATCTTCATCAGCAGCCTTATGTCTACATTGGTCGACCAAGTTTGTCTCAAGAGATAATAGGGTAAGACTATTGCCTGTCATTTAGTAACGCGTGTAACCCTAATTAACTTTACATCCATGTCTGAGGTCACCCAAAGGAACACATCACATTCAGGCAAAGCTCAATAAGTCCTTGAATGGGGCCATCTAACAAACTATGGATCTATGCTTGCAGCGCAACTCGACAGTGAAAAGTATGATTAGTTCACTTTTGTGTTTGTCACCGGAAGTAGCAAGGTCATGGCCCCGCTCCTCAAATAGACCTAAGGCTAAGTTGATTGTGCTAAGATTGACATTGCGCTACGACAGTCGTAAGCCAGAGTTCCAAGTATCTGTGCTACGACAGCCGTAAGCCTATGAAAAGAAACAACCTAACGAGGATATTGTTTAAACAATCATTTACGATTAACGTAGCCTAAGATCTTTTTGAGGAACTGGGCCCGATATACACGTGCCAAAATTGTCGTACACTGTTCTATATTTAACGGCAACCTGTTTAACTTTTGCAAACCTATAGCTACTGTTCCAGTTTGACGTTTTTTTCAAAACTAGTATTTTATGTTGTTGCTTTTATGTGTTAGTAATCTCAAAGTAAAGCAACAAGAAGAGTCATCAATATCCCCATAACGGTAAAATATTAATGCAAAGTTTTGTTGAAAAACCTTGAACTGGGTTTTTTAATTTCTGCTCCAGAAACAAAATGCATCCCTTTTTGAGACAAACTGTTTTTATGAAAACTAAGAAAAATAGAAAATACATAATTCCAAAATAGCAGAAGGTACGGCATAAGCACCTGATTGATTTACCTACAAAGCCTCGTTAAAAAAATGAACAGGTTTTTTATATTTCTGTTCAGAAAGAAAATGCACCCTTTTTGAGACAAATTCCAAACTGTTTGTATGTAAACTAAGAAAAATAAAAAATAAGTAATTTCAAAATAGCAAAAGGCACCGTATAAGCACCTGATTGACCTACTTGCAAAGTTTTGTTAAAAAAAATTTGGATGTTTTTTTAGTTCTGCTCCGGAAAATATGCTTCTTTTTAAGACAATTCCAAACTGTTTCCATGGAAACAAAGAAAAAGAAGAATGACAAGAATCCCAAAATAGTAAAAGGCAGAGCTTCAGTACCTGATGGTTCTACCTGCAAAGTTTCGTTGAAAATATTTAACGTTTTTTGAGTTCTGCTCCGGTAAAGACGAATTTGCAAGGACAGACGGATGTCCATTTTAAAACTTTGTGAGTATATTGGAAATACGTATACAGTTACTTGTTTCAGCCAAGCTCTGCTGTACAATTCTATCATTCAGGTGACTTTCAATTTACAAATTGACAATCTATTTGACAAGACTATTAAAGATGTCAACTTCTTCTTTTACTATTGCGTACACAACGTTTTTTGGCTGTTCCTTGCCCCTTCGTCAGGTGACGAAGGGGCAAAGAATAGCCCAGAAACATTGTGTACGCAATAATAAAAGAAGAAATTAATATCCATAATAGTCTTGTCATATATTTCAACACCAACTTCTAAATGCCTCTCAAAACATTGTTTTGATGATGTCTCGCTCAACTCATTGTGGTACTTAGAGGGTTAAAACTGTCACCGCTTTGTGACGTTGAAAGCCGACTATTTGTGAGGTCTTTAAAACATAACACCACAGGATTTAGACAAGGAAGTAGACTAATGGTGCGCTTAGCACTGGCTGGTTAAATGCTATAATACCTATATCGGTAGAATTACTCAGGTCAATGCCAAATTCTCCCTGGGTCTCTTCAAGATGACATTTATCGCAACAAGATCTGACAGGGATTGAATATTCAGGCGATAATGAGATATACCGCCCACGCTTACAATCACTGCTTGGTGCCAGGTTTGGATTTAGACACTGAATTAGACATGTCGTATTTACACTGAGCCAATGGCATTGGTATACAAATGTCAAAGTTGTTTTTAACTCTGCACTTTAGAAAGAAAAACAAGGATTTATTTAAAGAGCCATTTTAAAACGAGTTTGAAATTTGTAACCATTTGACTAGCGTTATCACATGTAAGGATATAGTGATTGTAAGATATATTTCGAGATCATGACCACTGTCAGTATCTAGTTTCCTTTGGTCTCTTCAAGATGACATAGACTGCAACAAAACATGAAAAGGTATAACATCCAAGGTTACAATCTGTGCTGGTTGAAGACATTTTGTTAACTGTGTGACTTTCTGTTTAATCCTTCAATTCATTTCATTGTCCAAATTCAAATCTAAAAAAGGACGT
>JAULCD010111658.1:0-11420 GCA_032361085.1 Calliostoma canaliculatum
GACAGTCCGTCTATCTCATCTCACAGCTGCTCAGTGAGTACCTTCAAACTTGTTAACCCATACAGTGCTGAGCATAACATTTGCTCATTTTAGTTTTCAAATTCTAAGTGAAACAGGCTGTTGAAAACCTATCCTGTGGTAATTTGTTTAAAAGAGCTCCCATGGGAGCTCTTTTAAACAAGTTACCACAGGATAGGTTTTTAACAGCACAAGGTGATCACAGTTTTAAGACTAGCCGAAATTAACTCGGCACTTTAAGGGTTAATATTGAATTGTAACTTAACCTTTACAATACATAACACGAGTCCCAAGGGTTGAATAGTATTTCAAACGATATACCTTTAGGTGGGGACAGTTTGTCTCGTCTTCCAAATGCTCAATGAGTCTTTGATCTGTGAACTTTTAACCTGTAAAGTGCTTAATGCAACATATTTTGTCCATTTCATTATGCAAATTTTAAACTAAACAGGCTGTTAAAAATCTGTACTTTGGTAATTTGTTTAAAAGAGTTCCAATGAAGCATTCTAAGGGTTAACTTGCCTATAATTTATCTTGATACAAGAACTTTTTATCTAATACATACAGTTAACAAAGATCGCTTGTACAATGTACAAATACTTAACTTTAACTGTTCAAGAAACAGAAATTTCCTGAAGGAGTTCTTTTAAACAAATTACCACAGGATAGGTTTTCAACAGCACCAGACGGTTTTAGTGTTAAGTCCTACAAAAATCCAGCATTTTAACCCTTGTTGTGCGGCATTATTTTGGAAATCTCTCCTGAGTGATGCAGACCGGAAGATTTTAATGACGTCACCTACTCCAATTGGTGTCTAACAGAAACAATGCACCAGTCTGGCCAGGCAGACTGACCTGGATATATCTTGTCTCACGCACGACAAGGGTTAATCCTTACAGTGCTGAACCCAACACTTCAGTTTCATTTCCCAACTACAACCTAAATAGGCTGCTTTCAGTGAAACTTTGCAGCTAGATCAATTAGGAGCTGAAATGGTGCCTTTTGCTATTTTGGGAATTTTGTGATTTCTATTTTTCCAAGTTTCCATGACAACAGTTTGGAACTTGTTTCAAAAGGATATTCATTTCGTTTCTGGACCAGAACTTGAAAACTATTCAATATTTTTCAATGATACTTTGCAGGTACATCAATCAGATGTCAAAGTGGTGCCTTTTGCTATTTTGTAAAAAAAATTATTTTAATTTTTTTCAGTTCTCATGGAAACAGTTTGGACTTTGTCTCAGAAAGAAATTTCATTTCGTTTCTGAAGCAGAACTCAAAAACCATTTTAACATTTTAACAAAACTTTGCATTCATTGCGGGGAGAGATCGATGACTTTGTCTTCTTGTAATTAGATTAAATGATCTTTAAATACTTGACGTGTTTGTATAAGTTATACAAAGTTGCACTTGTATTCTAGTTGATGGTCTACTGAGTGTCAATGAGTTGGATCCAATACGCCGATATCTGCCGGCTCTTGAAAGACCTACTTTCAGCACAAGGTATTCCAAGTTTCAGGTAAGCTTAATAAAATTCATTCTCACCGCTCAGTTTTTTTTTAATTACCAAGTTAGTCCCCTAGTATAGTACAACAATACTTGTGTAACATTCAAGTATTTTGACCAATCATATGAAGGTCTATAAAACAAATCATGGAACCAATGAGTTGCTGCATGTGTTTGTGAATGCACCCAGTGAGTGGGTGGGGTGAGTAAGTGGGTGGGGTGAGCGAGCGAGCTAGCTGGGGTTTAATGCCATTTTCAACAGAGTTTTAGTTATCTCGCAGTGGTCAGATTTATGGCAGAGAAAACACCTATTTGTGCAACCTGCGAATCTCTACTGATACTGTCGAACCAAGCCACAATTATTTTTTAACATTTTATCTAATGTATACTTTTAGCAAAAATTGGTTGCATGTACAAATTCTTAAAGTACATTTAGTTTAACACTGTAACACAATTTTACTGTAACACAATTCACCTTTCAACATGCAGGGAGGACAGATTGCAATGCTGTAACACAGTAACACTCTTGGTTCGCAGGTACCAGCCAAAGCTCACAATTTCACTGCAACACATAACCACATTAGTGATGCAGGTTTTTCTCCTGCCGTAAACCTTGTCATCGCAATATAACTGAAAAATTATTTAAAATGGTGTAAAGCCACCTGCACAATTCAGCACTTTAAGGGTTAGTTTTATTTGAACATCATTTGTAGGGCACGCCCCCAGATTTGATAATCCAAATCGTGTTGATTGCGGAGAGTAGTCGACTACAGCAACTCCTGGCTACATACGGGATTCAAACCCAGACACCTCACCAGATAGAACCCATCCAAATCTGGTCACCCAAAGAGCTGACTAAGGCCTACGAGCATCTCGGCATTAACAAGAAACTTGGCCTCGCTGGCCGACCATCCAGGCCGTTTGGAGTCCTCAGTACATCGAAGGTAAATTCTTGGTCTGTGATGAAACGAGTCCTAGATGATTATTTTTAAAATATTTTTTTGTTTTGGTTTACAATTATATATTACAAATTTGTTATTTTAAGGCAGGTGGTTGGAATTCCATTGCTCTACTGAAATTAATTTATTTGATTAACCCTAAGAGTGCCAAGCTCAATATTTGTCTGTTCCATTGTCCAAATATCAAACTGAATAGGCTGTTGAAAACTTATCCTGTGATGATTTGTTTAAAAGAGCTCTTTTAAACAAATTATCACAGGATAAGTTTTCAACAGTACAAGCTAGTCAGTTTTAAGTTATACAAAAATCAGTCTGGCACTCAAAGGGTTAAACAAAATTTAAAACGAGTTTGCCGAAGGAACATGTGAAATAAAAAAAGTATGACATGGGCATTACAGCTCATCAAGCCATGATGTAAACCTTAACCCTACTAGCCTGACCCAGGTATTTCCCGTGAGCCGCATGGTAAGGGTTAAAGAATCTAAATTGAAGAACACACTCAATGTATGTTCCTGCTTACATTACACCCATAATTTTTAAACATTTTAATAGCAATCTTGTTTCAACCAATCTGCATCCCTGAAGTAAGTTAAGTCAACTAATCCCAGAGAAAAAAAATGATTTTTTTTTGTGTGTGGATAAAACTAGAACTCATAAGCCTGAATTATACAGATGGCCTTTTCCATTTTCACAATTGGTAGAGAGGGGTATAGAGCTAATCCTGATCCTGGTTACAGAGTAAACAAAAGATAACTCTTAACTGGTAACCATGGGGATTACCTGTGCATGCGCATCACCGGCCGTCATGCTCCTTCCTGCCAGTAGTGGCTAGCGATTACGGATGTTGATTTCCGAAAACAGCCTTGCATGATAGCCGTACAAGCAAGCAATTGTCATGTAAGGCCATGGTAGAAGCAGTTGCACGATCCTCGTGCAGATTGGTGGCAAAAGATTCTGCACTGCATAAGCCCCGATAATAGTAGCATGTAACCATTGTTAAACTTCAGTACGAGTTACCTCCGATTCTGCCGTTTCTAACAGGGGAATAAAGAGCTTCTTAAAGAACCTGCGCCTAGCACTTGTGCAGTCAAAAGAGGTTATTAAAGCTCTAACGAAACACAAATCCTTGATATTATGCCTACCCGAAGTGCAAAAGATAGCAGAAATACGAAACTGTCTCGGTTCCTAGCTGGATAATTGTTTTTTAGCAACAAAATCGTACCGTAACCCAAGTGGATCAAACCATGCACTGTCTGATCAAGCCTGACTTGTGCACCATCAAGAGTGTGAATTTCTGATATCCTAGCGGCTGGTGCTAAAGCTACAAGAAAGAGTGTCTTAACTTGTGGGATACACCCTGGAAGGGTGCATAGGCACTGTTCAGACCCAGTTTTTTAAGCAAAGTGAGATTACCAAAGAGAGATGAGAGACTGGAGAGGACTTGAGCCAATGCTGCTGCATATAAGCAATAGAGAACAGCGTACAATCTTCCCCGGGACAAAGGAGATAGATTGTATGTTCTCAATAACTGCTTCGTTGCCATGTTGGGCGAGTATGAGAAGTTGCACAACTCGCCTGACAACCGTATTGTTGGAGGAGATCTTTTTGTCCTCCACGCGATACAAAGTCTGTTTAGCATGAGAGGTATAATACTCATGCAAGGCAGGTGTAGTAGGCTGCCTCGGGCAGGGGTACCTAGTCCTAGTCGTAAGCCAAGGCAACGAGACTGACGGACATACATCCGTAAAGGCTGTGTCCAGAGCTGACAAGGTTTCCCTGGCGTCTAAATACGGTGGCAGGGACATCTGATCTCCCTCTGCTTAGTGGCGAGGGATCGCAGGAGCTGTTCGAGGGGGCCTGAAGAAATGGGTTGGCAAGAGTTACCGAGACCTCGGAATCCTGGGAGAGATATAACACTTCCTCCTCTTCCAGGGGTAGGTTGATAGCTGGCTGGTGATAGGAGGGTAATGGCGATTGTAGTCAACTGGCATGGTTCCCACTTTTTTTTAAACATAAAAATTGGCAGTTGGTGATGCTCATGTGCATGGTTACCAGGTAGGAGTTATCTATTGTTTGTTACATAACCAGGGTGAGTATTAAGCTTCCTTCCCCTCTCTACCGATCTTAAAAATGAGAAAGGCAATCTGTATGATTCAGAATGAATAAATTTGAATACATTCGGATAAGAAATCAGATAAATGGGCATCGCCTGGATATATTTCTTCTTTGAGCCTTTGGTTGACAGAAGAAAAATTGTATGCCATAACTTTTAACATTTAAAAGTAACAAGAAGATAACTAACTGGTAGTCCCTAATGTTAAAATAGGGTAATCTGGACAAGAATTAGCAAATTTCCAAGTTAGCAGGGGTGTGGAATTACTATGCCCGACTCGGGAAATTTTAAACACGGACAAGTTCATTTTTGTGTGCTAGTTGTCAATGAACAAGTAGAGAATACTTCAACCCTTAAAGTTGTGAACACAACACCTGTCAATTTTAATGCTCAAAATTCAACCTAAAAAGGCTATTGAAAAGCTTTCCTGTAATAATTAGTGTAAAAGAGCTCCTACAGGGGGTTCACAGCTTTTAGCTATACTCATTCAAGTTCAGCACTGTAAGGGTGAACTAGATTTTGTCTGTTTACTTGTCCGTGGACAAGTTTTAAAGAATGGTATTTCCACACCTCTGGTTAGCAATCTAACATCAATGTCCGAATGGTCAAACCTACTATTTTAATTAACCATTATATCAGTCGTTTGAATGAATTTACGAGTGACAAGTATAGTGCACAGAATATTTTGTATGTAAATTTTAATAACCCTTAAAGTGCTGAGCGAAACATTTGCTCATTTTAATTCTTTTCATCTGGAAAAGGCTGTTGAGAACCTATCCTGTGGTAATTTGTTTAAAAGAGCTCCTGCAGGACCTCTTTTAAACAAATTAACACAGAAAAGGTTTACATCAGCACAAGGTGGTCACAGTTTTAAGACTGGCTGAAATTAATTCAGCACTTTAAGGATTAATGTATGATATGCAACATTTTGGAGTTTATGCCTACATCATCAGAAGAATCATCATGAATTTAGATACTAACCCTTACAGAGCTGAATAGAGTTGAGTAGATTTTTATACTGTAACCAACTTGTGCAGTTGAAAAATTGTCCTGTGGTAATTTGTTTAAAAGAGCTTCTTCAGGAGCTCTTTTAAACAAATGTACTACAGTGTAGGTTTTCAACAGCCTATTTTAGACAAAAGTTTGACAGTGAAATAGAAAACAAATCATGCTCAGCACTTTAAGGGTTAAAATGGCAAGTGATGAGCTTGGCAGTCTAACAATAAATCAGAGTGGGTACTCTGTCTTGTGTGTGCGTACCGAGACTTTGGCCTCCCCATCCAGTGCTGGGACGGAGTCTCTCAGACTGTGGAAGCTCTCCTTGATGTGGTCTCTCCGCTTCCTCTCCAGGGCGTTGTGGTGGGCCCGCTTCTCGGCCTGCAGACACAACAGAGGACACTTACAACACCACACACAAGCACACAGACAGGTCCACACTAGGGGTGTCACGATACACTTACCTCACGATATGATACGTATCACGATATCTACCTCGCGATACGATACGTATCACAATACAGTTTTTAAACATTTTGTCAGAAGAAAGAGATGGAATTAAGCAAACAGTTAATCATGAATGGAAAGAACATAAACTTTGGCACTTTATCAACAAATTGAACGAATGACAAGTTTTGTCAATCATCCAAATGTAAGTCTCTGATAGGCTGATATTGTGATGCATCGGCATATCGTGCACCCTTAGTCCACACACTCGCTTTTTCATCAGGACACAAATAAAAAAAAAGATATAAATAAAAAAACACACAAAACAAACAAGGAGAAAAAGTCATCAATATCCCCCACAATGGTAAAATATGAATATGTTAACTAGTTATGACTGTCAAATGTTTTGGCATGTGAGTAGCAATTTTCTTTCTGATATTGGATTATTAGATTAGGGCAATTGCAACATATTAACTTTGTACGTTCTTCCCTTTTGATACATCAAAAAACGTATAAACTATTTTATTCAGAAATACAAAACTACCAAAAGGCACCAGTTCACTACTAAAACTGTCTTAAAGCCCCGTGCAAAATTAGGTTTTTCTAACTGTAGCTGTTTCTGAGGAAATTGTTCCCCCTTGGAAAAATATGCATGTTAAAAAAAAAAGTAAGAAGAGCCATTAATTCGTGAAAAATCATACACAGTTTAAATATTCAAACTTTCTAGGTATTCATGTCCTGAAGCAGCATGACAAATTCCTATCTGTAACAGTTTCTAAAAAAAAATTCTCCCACTATTTAGAATGGACAGACGGAAAGATGGAGCTCAAAACTGTATTGCCCGTCCACTTTGAGACGGAGGATAAATGTTGTGGTTGCGATTATGTTTGAAATTTAGAGTAGGTCGGTCGGGAGTTTAATTTTTTCAATTGAAATATTCCCCCCCTTAACATCAAATTTTAGTAAGATAAAAATGGTTTTTTAGCTGCAATAGATGATATTATTTTGTGTTATTATGAAAATAAAAAAACTTAGGGTCTGAACGGCACCATTAAAATTAGTTTGTTATATCAGTATTTCGCCATATTCGTATTGTTTTAATGATAATTTGTGCAAACAGGACTTTAAAACTGTTTGAGAGGCATTTTAGAAGTTGTAGGTACTGAATATGCCAAACTTTATGGATTATCAACTTCTTCATTGCACAGTAGCGACGTTTCGGTATAGATTCTTATATCGTTTTCAAGCTGGAGTATGGTTGTTGTACAGCAGTATATATGTAGGACAAAGGTGATTTACAATAAATTGAGTCGTAGTAATTAACAAAGATAACAAATTAATAATACATGAGATTAACAGGTACAAACAATGAGAGCGTACACAAACAGGCCAAGATGTGTGGGATTACGAGTGAGGGTTAACAAGGGCGTGAGTGAAGCCAGGAACAGGATTAATCAGTGTACATTAGTGGAGGGAGGGGGGATTAGAGGGGGTTGAGGTTAATCTATACTGAAACGTCGCTACCGTGCAATAAATAAGTCGATTATTCATAAAGTTTTGTCATATTCGGTTTTCCATTGGTTTGATGAGATTTCCACAGGAAAACTGTGAATAATATTTATACATTTCATCCAGTTGCCATTTGTGGGTACTCATGTTGTTTAAACCTGAAAATGTGTTGATTAATGCGTTCAAGGCAAGGTGAACCATCTTGATAAAATGACTGATGTCCTAGTGTACAACTAGATCAAATGAGGCACCAAAAGGCTTCTTTGAAGTATGCCTAGTTCAAAGGCAGAGATTAGTTTGTCCTCAGTCGTCTCTGTGATTACTTTCTACATAACGATGATAAATTACTAATTCCTGTCAGAGAACTACTTGCCAAGTTTAACTACAAAGGCACTGCCTTACTGCTGACACATCGTGAACTTGTTTGCAAACACATATCACATCATGTTCAATTTGTATTCCAACCGCATACAAACAATTTTACAGTTAACATAAAATTTACAGCTCAAATTACTAATCTTGTAACTCACAAAAATGCATGTCTTATGTTAAAATCGATACTTGACGTCTTTTAAAACTAAGGGGAGTAAATTACAGTATGTTTTTAGGCATACAATAAATTTATACAGTTTCTTAACTAAAAAAACTTCGTCTATCAAGCTAGCTGAAGAAAAACAATATCATTGAAAGTATGTTGGTTCTCAATGTGTTAGATATCTGTTGATATTCATTGATAACTAGAACATTAGTTTCAAGATTTCTAAAATGTGCACAATCCACAGTAATAAAAAAGTTCCTAAAGTATCATTGTTCTCGACACCAACTTTTAAATAGTGTTGTTTATTTTCCACTGAATTGCATAAACAGTGGAGGAAGTCAACCTAGTACTTATACTGGGTGGGAAAGGTGTTATTATGTAATAGTTATCAAAGTGACCTGTGGGAGCAGTTATGTTGCATTATGTGATGTTTGTCTTCTTTACTGTCGATTATAAAATACACCAGTACCTACAGGTCCTGTAATTGCAGAGGACACGGCAAAGCAGTTATGTCAGTCTTCAGCGCCCGGAAAATACAAACACTAGATTATCGACTCAGTAAGCCATATAATTCAGGGTACCGTTCCTCAACGTCATTTCAGACTAAGTTGATTGTAAGTGATTTTGAAATATTGTCCTGTAAAGTTGTTTCTTATCATAGGCTTACGGTTGTCGTTGTGCAGAAAACGTTTGTTCAAGCACAACAACGTTTGGCCACACGTTGCAGATGGTGTAACTTCTATGTTGTAACACAACAAGGTGCCCACTCAACTCAGTCTGCACCTCCACTGGACGTATACCGAGCCCTGTCACAGACAAGCACCACCTCAGACACTCCAGGGACCTGTTCTACAAAGCGATCTTAGTGTTAAGATGGTCATAAGTGATTTTAGAAACAATGGCCTGTGGAGTGGTTTCTTACCACAGTCTTACAACTGTTGTGGGCAGAAATCGATTTGAAACCGGTGCCAAAGTGATCTCTGCGCTACAACAGTCGTCAGCCAATGCTATATTGCAGCATTTACTATCAACTTAGTCTAATCTTGCTTTGAGGAACAAGGTCCTGCTTAGCAATATGTGATTGTGCAACCAAAAGTTGGCATTGTGTTTTCCACGACGTCATTAATAGTATCTTTAATTCAAACCCAATTGTTCATCTCTATTTGACACCAAGAAACATTTTTCCAATGTATAACTATAAAAAACAAGTACATTTATGTTAATTATTAATGTTAACATAATGTTTTTAAACTGACAAAACCCCAATATTGACATTGAAATTGCAATTAGATACATTAGCATAAGTGACATTACAAAACTTTAACAAAACACCAATCAAGTCAAACAAGATGTAATCTTAGTTGAAATGAACACTATTTATTGTGTTTTTATGCATTTAGAAAAATAACTGTAAAACTATTCCAAATCTGATGACATGAGAATAACTTATAACAGTATAACAATTAACCTCATCCAAAAGATAAGTGTAGCGTAATTTGTTTGAAAAAATATCGGCAATTGTTCGGCTGATAAAAACAACCTGTTAAATGCGCAATGAGAATGGTATGGAATGCTTTGCAATTGTCCTTACTTTGTTGTCGCCAGCCAAGCTCGCAGCTTGTAGAAAATCGTCTAGGTATGTTTTTTACTGACAATAGAGACACTACAAGATCACAATATGTTACAGTTGTACTATTTTGTACACTCGCGGCTGACCTGTCATTATTTGCTGCTAGTGATAATGTCTGCATTGGTTCAAGCCAAACATACACTCAAACATTTTAAATTATGCAGTTGATTTCCATTGTTTTGATGAGATTTCGTACCGAAATCTTATCAAAGCAATGAAATTGGCTGAGTAATTTCAATAAAAAATCCAGTGACAATACCAAAATGAAGTATTGCTTCTTCTCATACAACTATTTAACAAATCTAGTATGATATGTTTGGAGGGGATACACTGGTCAGATCTGAATCACCTAATATCGCTGTCTATGTACTTGTGAAACCACTTAGATTTTTAAGGACTACATACAACATGAAGGTATTAACAATTCCGAGCAGAAATTATTAGTGCAACATTTAACTAATTTTATGATGTTAAAATTGGTTTTGATTTTGATGTCAAGTTGGTCACTACAAAATTACTGTAAAACTATCGGTAACAGTGTAAAACCCCAAACTCGTCAAAGTAATTACCTAGCGCGACTTGTATTCGCACGCATTTATTTTTATGTAAGGCGTGTGGTGCAGGCAAATACAAATACCCGGGCATTTTGTTTCTTGTTCTATAAAGAAAATTTACCAAATATCAAAACCCGCATTTTATGTCTGAAATTATACACGCGTCTGACAAGAATCAATCAGCATGTTATGCTATTAATGCGACTGAAGCCTTTAAAAGCACTTATAAAGCTTGAAGATATTAACACTTCTGGTAATAATTAGTTTAATCTTTTTTTCACAAAAGACACGAGTGTTACGTTAACTGCTTTTATTGTACGATTAAGTTCGTTTTTATTTCGCTGACAAAGCAGTTTTGAAAATGTCAAAGTGAATGTGAAATAATGAAAATTTACATTAACATTTAACCATAAATAAATAAAAGTAAATCATCTAGAAGAGGCATAGAAATAAACTACAACAAACTTAAAGATGGCAATTGATGCCTTGTAAGCACACACATGGACTCTTGTAATTTTCTAAAAGGTATTCGTTGTTTTGAAATAATCACCCTTTGTTAAAGATATTGAACACTTTAAAGTTTGTTAATTTTCACCTATGAAATCAGACTGCAGGGTGATTACCACAAGTTATTTAATTAACATCACAAATTATTTCGTTGTCAGTTTTACCAGAATTAATTCAGCGCCTTTGGTGGATAATCATTGATGATTAAAAGTGACAGATGTATATTATCTATGCTATAATAGTACATACATCACTGTCAGCCACATAATATGACACTACAGGGCCACAAATCAATAAATGTGAATTTACAGAACAAAAGTTAAAATAAAAACATAGCTAAAAACTAAAAGAACTTTGAGTAGCTGAAAATAACTGCAGTTACCAAGACTTAAAGTTAAAAAGTTTTAGACATGATATTGTTACACAGTTAGTTTTTCGTCAAATGTCAGCTTTAACCTGTTTACGTCTTGAGAGCACGCCCCCGGACAGTACAAGCCGATTGCTCTTCATCTTCCTAACTACCACTGGAAAAAATGTATAGAAATTACTTTGCGGTTTTCTATTTGTTTGATGAGATTTCCGCAGGAAATCTCATCAAACCAGTAGAAAACCGCTGAATAATTTCTATACATTATTTCTAGTG
>JAULCD010111880.1:0-11418 GCA_032361085.1 Calliostoma canaliculatum
AGAGCGCTAAGATGAAAGTTAAGACATCTCAGCCTTAAAACCTATCTTGTAATAAACAAATTTAAAAGAGCTCATGTTGGACATTAAAATTTTATGGGATAGGTTTTAAAGCCATGATGTCTTAGACATGTTCTATAAAATCATAAACATAAATCTTTAGCAGATCCCTATTTACAGGAGCTCTTTTACACAAATTATTACAAGAAAGGTTTTCAACACCACAAGGTGGCAACAGTTTTGAGTTATACTCACCCCAGTTCAGCACTTTTAGGGTTAAGACGTTTTGGCCTTACAGGAGCTATGTTGAAAACAGGACCCCGGGACACTCAGAAGTATTGTATTACTAATATTGAAAGTTAGCGGCCATCTTTGCAGTTAGTATTTTTAAACTTTTGAGTTGAGACGTTTTAGCGAGAAGAAAGCTTTATTGAATGTGACCCCCGTCTTATTTATAAATTTCTAAAATGAGATGTAGATTTTGTTTTGGTAGAAAATGACTTTTGTCATGTATCATTGTCAGGAATATACTAATGATAGAGGCCAATAGTTCAAAATATTATCCTTCAGAGAACTATATTGTCCTGTTGAAAGCACTGTTATTATTTATAACATGAAATATTATAGTTTGCAACTTCTTTAATTGTAAAGCACGAAGTTTTGAGGCTACTTTCTGGGCTCACCTGATGAAGGGGGATGGACTAGCCCAAAAATGTCGTGCTTTCCAATTACAGAAATTGTAACCCATGATATTTCATGTTATATGTGATACTCAAAGTTTACACAAATGCCCATGTCATTCCTAACCGTTGGTTACTGTTATTCCTGTAGATATGTAGTATAATGGTCATATGATTACACGGGAAAAACATAAATAACAATGTAACAATGATACTTCACTTTTAGACACAATTTTGCAACTATTCCATCGATCACAACGTTGCCTTAGAGATTTACCGGTGGATCATGAATAGTTAAGCTTCATTTGTTTTTTTCAAAGAGTTGATTAAAGCGATTTCACAAAAGTTCACACTTCAAAGTATATATTATCCTAAATTAATAACTCATTCCAAGTTTAAGTACGGTTGACGTGAAACAAAATTATACCAAGAAACGTTAAAAATGTAGTCAAGCTTTACAGAAGTAATTTCCCATTGAAAACGCTTTATGAGTTTACTGTGGTCTTTGTACCTTCTTTGAAACTTTATTTAGAGTAAGACATGTACAATGCACAGTGAAGAAAAATACAACCTGAATTAAAGATTATAGTTACCAGGCTCTCCAAGGCAGTCAACATAGCACTAATTTTAAACATCAAAGTTAAAATTTCAACGCAGAGGCTTTCAGTAACTATTACCTGACGTGATCAGTGTGATGTGCGATGCTTTACTCAGTGTGGTGACCTAAATTGTATCAATGTTAAATAAATTGAGGATTCGCATGTATTTTTTTACTAGAAAAAATGTAAAGAAATTACTCAGTGGTCTTCCATTGGTTTGATGTAGTTCGAATATTTCAATCGTGTTAAACGTTTATTAACCCTTACCGTGCGGCTCACGGAAATATCCGGGTCAGACTACCAGTTGCGGCTCACGGAAATATCCGTGAGCCGCATGAACAGACATGCAGTCATGTTGAGTTAGGCATTAATTGGGATAATCGAAATCTTGAAAAAAATTTGGGATACGACATCAAGAAAACTTCTTTAAAACTATGCCGCACGGTAAGGGTTGATAGAGGTATGGTCGACGTTACGCTTTGTTTAACTTGCTGCATTTGTCTCAAATAAGGACCAATTTTCTGTTAAAGATAGGAAAACTTCACACATGGCTTAAGACATAAATACCACGACGGAGCTCGACAAAAGAAACCGTGTGACACTTTTTGGCGCAGTTGTGGCCCTTGTAGGTTTGTTTTGTTTCTTTACTCTGTGTGTGGAATCTCTAATGGGGACCGGTTTTCGCGAAGTCTGTTACGATTAAGAAAACGTAATGTTTGGCTTACAAGCATGGATGGCTCAATGGAGTCCTTGTACAGTTTTGTATTCAAATATTATGGTATGATACTAATAGTATTTATCTATATTTCTAATTTTGTTTGTATAACATTCGAAATAGTTGCCAGATTAAATATGACACCTTTACTTCTGTTGGGCAATACATTCGATTTTTATTATAACAAACTGCACAACGTTTTCAAAATGCCTACACACATAACAGTGATTATCTGTGTTCATAGAGACCACAGGTGTTGCTTCAGGTTTTATTGCACTGAAACATTTAAATAGCCACATTAGCCTGACAGAGGATGTCTGGACGACCCGTCACAAGCTACAGTGGCAGACTGGTGGCAAGTACTGCATTCAACCTATCACAAACAAATGCTGCCTTCAGATTGTTAGTGATTCAGGCCTTAGTTCCTAAAAGCGATCTTAGTGTTAAGATGATCAGTAGAGTTGTTTCTTATAACAGGCTTAAGACTGCGCAGCGCAAAAATCGATTTGAAACCGGTGCCGATGGCACCGGTTTCAAAGCGATCTTTGCGCTACAACAGGCGTAAGCCAATGTTATATTTTAGCACTTTCGATCAACTTAGTCCAAGATCGCTTTGAGGAACGGGGTCTAGGTATGTAACTTGTATGGCTGTGTACAGTGGAATCTGTCTTGACAAATATTAAATTGATTATATACCATCAACTTTTCTCCATTAACAATCCAATGCAAAAGTATGCCGGGGATGAGACAGAACGTAGGTGCTAGTACAGTTTTTATTGCAATAAAACATCAAAACAGCTGCATCAGTGTGACAGAAAATGTCTGAATGAGTTATTACAAGCCACAGTGACAAGTCTGGAATAAGTAAGGGATACCAAAGTTTCTCAGACACATGCAGTACTTCAAAACCGCGTACGTTTGTAACTTTGTAGCCACAATGATTATATACATACCCTGGCCCAATAAGCGTTGTTTACAAATTGTAAAATACTTGTAAATTAAATACGTTTAAAAAATAAACCGTTGGACAGTTTACAAAACTTTTGGCGTTTTATTAATAAAACCTATTAGCCCAGTAATATAATTCATGACATCGTTGCGTTACAACAACCAAGGAGCACTCAGTACTTTAAAGTGGATTTATAAAACCAAACGATTACAAGTCTATGTATCATCCGTGTTACGTTTGTTAACCCACAATAATGAAGATCGGCCTTTTTTTATAACAAACTAAAAACAAACACAAAACAAAACAGAAAAAGCATTACACCTGAAAAACCTCAACAGAACAAACAAACTAAAAAGTTTATTGCCACAAGTTTTGGGCTTATTTCCTAGTGGATTATAGTTTTCTTTAACTTTTGAAATTTGTTATCGCCCTTATAGCTGACATACTGCTCAAGTTGTGCCAAAAAATCAATATACCAAACTTCTTATACCCTGACACAAGCGATAGTTAGGTGACTTTGTTGTGACGTCAATCCTGCTCAGCATCGCCGCCGTTGCTGTCACCACCACCATCAGCATCCTACTCATCATCATCATCATCATCATCATCTGGAATATGATGAAAGATAAAGACAGTAAGTCGGAACTGAAACGAGACTGAAGGAATTATTTTTTTATTAGTTTCCATTGTATGTGTTCTTAATCATGTACAATGTCAATAATTTATCACGTCGTAAAAACTCTTTCAACCACTATGTTTGGTTTACAAAGTACAAAAAGTGTAGGAAACAAGAAACTTTCTAAGGACAAACAAGTTTTTCTTTGGAAAAGTCCTAGTTTACAACCAGTTTTGGCTTTTATAAACCAAACCCATTGACCTTCGGGCACGTTTACGACATCGTAATGTTTAATAGCTTTGTGAAAAGGAGCCCTAGCTGTTTGTTTTCTTTTCCAAAAGCCTGTTGTTAGCACTGCAGGGATTCGTGCACAATATGTTGTGTGTTTTTTTCTGTATTTCATGTATGTCAAACAAAAACGTCCTTACTTAACAACAAACATTAAGACTCTTCCTTAATGGTCTTGGACAAGAGCTCAGGTGTTCCTAGAGGTTTTGTTGTAATCAAACGACCAATTAGCCGCACCTGTTTGACAGAAGATATCTGGAAGACCCATCACAGGCTACAGTCACAGGTTAATCACCGGCAACACATGGGACAGCGTGTTAAAACAAATGTAGTACTTTAAGCCTAACAAGTCTCTTAACTTAAATTTTTCAAAAGAAAGTGTATATTTCCTTGTTGTGTTACCAAAGTTAACCTCAAATTATCATTAAATCTGAATTAATTACCAGTAACTATAACTTCTTTTGGACTTTATTACAGGAGAACCAAACACCAGTAAAATTGTATAGAAATTATTTAATGGTTTTGTATTGATTTGATGAGATTTTCTGCGGAAATCTCATCAAACCAATAGAAAACAGCTAAATAATTGTTATACAATTTTCCGGTGAAATGACAGGATTCAAACATTGGCACTAGTGCTACATTGACTTTTGTTAAATATTGTAAGTACGTTTCAAAAAGGCATTTGTTGAACTTGATTGAATTGTTCGGACATTTCAAATAATTTAGCGTTAGTTGTTTAACAGCTAATAAAGTCAACTAGTCATTAGCATACAAGGAACAATTGTTAGTATCAGATTGAATAAAAGTAACAGTATTTTATCGGAGCATAAAAGGAATGACGGGAGACACGTTGCCTAGCCTTTTGTTCGTGCGACTGTCTTTTTGTATCCCGATAAAATAGTTTTATTCACTGTAACTATGCAGGTAATGGTGAATATAAATTAATGTATACTTGTTAATGGGAGTGTGGTTTGGGAATTGCACTATTGATAAATGATAGATCTTCAAAAATGGAACTTTTCTTTCACTCACAGGTTTCGTAAACGTACGGATAATATGATTCACTCGGAATTTGTTTTGTTTAAAGTTTTCAGTAGTATGATGCATTCTGTAGTAAAACAATTTTAAAGAGGTATTTAATACATCTGCAATACATTATTGCAACACTCAATTCAATGTTAATTTGTGCCAATGTTCTGCAACCGATGTAATTATGAAAGGATGTTACCGGTATGTTGAGAGCTGATAAAGTTGCTCAGCTAGCCTGGTGCAAATCTCGTGAAAACAGTATTCGTGCATTCTGGAGGATGATCGACTGGTCTCAGAGACAGATGGAAGAGTGAGGGTCTGGAGACAATAGGGAACAGCCAATGCCCAGATAAACGTAATGGAACATGGACCCGCTTTACAAAGACGTCAAAAATTTACGACCGGGTGAATAGATTTGGTCTACAAATGTTAAAAATTGTTGTAAACTGTGCACTTTACAAAGAAAAACAAGTTTTTCTTTGGAAAGTGCACAGTTTACCACCATTTTGTAGACCAAATTCATTAACCCAGTGACATAGTTTAGGACGTCGTAGAGTTATGACGTCTTTCTAAAACGGGCCCAAGGTTCTATTTGGTGGGCAGTCATTGATGGTAACGGGATTATTCTCGTATGGCTGTAAGTTTCCCTTGATACTTCTTAGGGGTAATCAAACAGGACAAAAGAAAATACTGTAGTTCTATATTTTGACAACCATGTCCTCCATACAGTGCATGTTTATAACGCTAGACCCTACAGAGCATGTGTGGTTGTTCATTACCTCCGCCAGAAAGTCATCACTACATTAATTTCCTTGGCAAGCTAGAAATTCGGATCTGAATCCAACTGAGTACATGTGGGACATTTTAGGCCACACAATTGAATAAAAAAACACTTTAAATTGCGACCTTGCTCTACTTGATGAGGTTTTTCACCAGGAATGACACCAGTTGCCTCCCAGACAGCTTCAGTGTCTTAGTCAGTCATCAGGATTCACGTTGCGGCTGTCAATGATGTTAATTGGGATAACACCCAATACTGACTTAGTCTTGTTTTGGTGACTCCAGTAATGGGTCTAAATCGATAACTGTGAACATCCATCAAGTAAACGAATACTGTTATTACATTCACATTTAACTGTTACTACGGTATATCTCTATGAATGATAAATTTGACATACTGCACATACTCTAGTCTATTGACACAAGCTCGGTTTCAATGGAAATTATTTTGTTTGCAATTGTTTTAACTATATTGCTCCCAAAACACTGTCTGATGTCTCTTGTTCAGTGGCGATCCTGTCTGTATTGGGTTTATTTTTTTAAATTAATCACTCAAAAGGGAAAAGAATTGGTGATTATTGAACGTAGAATTGTTTCCAATCCCTACAGAGAAAACAGTTTAATTTAACACCTACTGCGTTTGTAGCTTACAGAATTGAGCTGCGTGGAGTTTTAGGATACACCAGTAATGATACTGTAGTGTAGCTTAGTTCAATCCTTTAAATGCTGAACTGGATTGAGTATAACTAAAACTGTTACCATCTTGTGCTGTTGAAAAACTTTTCTGTAATAAGTTGTGTAAAAAAGCTCCGTTAGGAGCTTTTTTACTACAAATTATTACAGTAAAGATTTTCAACGGCCTATTCAGGTTTCAGTTTAGAAATTGAAAATGATAAGTGTTGGGTTCAAAACTTAAAGGGTTAAGTAGATAAGTTTGTATTTGCATTGTTTCTACTCAGCTAGCACAGATATATGTTCTAAACCACATTACAATATTGACCACATCAATACGAATGTGTTAAAAGGACAAACAGTTACATAATATTGTTATGTAACATTTTGTTTTGCACTTTTTTGCACAATCAAAGTGAATAAAACATATCAATTAACGGATGCATGTAATACAATATCCTTAAAACATTTAATTTGGGAGAAACTGTCCTTATAAAATGTTTTGAATTATCTTATAGTTTTAATTTAATTAGGCATGTCATGAAACACACTAGGGTGATTGCCATTTTACAGAAGCTCTTATAAATTACAGTCGATTACAAATATGAACAAGGCTACCGTTTCACAAATCCATCGTAAATTCATGATGTCATATACTGGATACTGAGCCGATGATATGCTTTGTGGTCTTACATTGACGACGTCTTTGTGAAATGGTGCCATGGTCAGCTCAAACCATATAACTGAGCCGATAAGTTGATCTTAGAAATGCAATAAATAAAACTTTGTAAACTGTGAGCCTAAACTCTGCGCTGTAAACGTATTTTTCTTTATAATCATAAACCATCGCAATTATATATCTGATACTTATCGAAGCTAACACTTGCAAATTGTGAAATGTCTCAGGTATACATGTAAATAACCTGAACCCAGTCACTTCCATACCCAATTCTTTGAGCTTTAAGAGTGAATGATTAAAAAGCTATACCCTCAGGATTCCCCATTTTATGCGTTACTTTTCACAATTGTTTTAACACTCGTAAAGAATATTGTTTGTTTCATCACATTCCTTCAGAGAGAATGTTCACTATTGTCGTGTACATAAAGCGATAAGCTGTCAGTTACGTGCATTCCCATCTCCTCTTCCGTCAGTAAGTATTAAGTATAATTGTCAACTTCATTGTACGTATGTTCACGACGTTTCGGGGCAAATGCTTGCTCCTTCACTGAAGGAGCAAGCGTTTGCCTCGAAGCGTCGTTAACATACATACAGAAACATGGACAAATCCTTAATAATGCCTCATCACTTTGAAATGTCCTTCAAAGTTGAGTATTACGTATGTGTCAGCAAATGTAATTTGTCCGATCCCTGATGCAACGTCAACTACATGCTGATAGACATACAACCAGAGATGACACGATAACAACGTGTAAAGGTATTCTCAATAATTCTTAAAACATAAAAGTTTGATCGGTGCTAACTAATAAAAATGTTCGTCCAAATATTGCACGTTTAGTCTTGTGTTAGAAATAAACACTTTTATAGGTTCTACTTATATAATCAGCAAAGCGCAAATAAAACAACTAATGTTTGAATATATTATAGAACTCCATACTACTGTATTATAAAAAATTGTACAAAAAATATTTTAATTTACGAGGTGCTATACTTTAGTTTTGAGAAAGAAAGAAACATTTCTCGGACATCTAAAAGCACAGCCTGATGTATGTTCATAAAATAATCGTCGACATTTTTCCTGAAACATTAAATTTTATCTTAACAAGAGAAACAAGAAATATGACGATTCAGAGTTCGTTTTTAAATAATTACCAAAGGCTTTCGTTCTAATGTGTAAGTGCTGTTATGTCAAATTTCACAAAAATATTCTTTAAAAAAATCCCAATGATTCAAAAATGTTTAAATTATTAAATCAAGCAACTTTTCTTCAAGAACTCAAATTCTGTAGTTTTTTTCTTTAAGAACGCGTATCAAACAAGAGTGATTTACAAGCACATCATCGCTGGCTTTGATGTAAATTATGTCAAGGACACGGTTGACAGTTTTACAAAGGGTGACACACGCCAACAGTGTTGTAAACTGTCCACAATTTACAAAATTAATGTTATTTGTATTTTTCAGGGCCGGTTCCTCAAAGCAAACTTCGGTTATTTTGACCACAATTGCACAAATATAATATTAGCTTACAACTGTCACAGAGCAAAAATTGCTTTGGCACCGGTTCCAAATCGATTTCCACGCCACGACAGTCGTAAGCCAATGATAAGAAACAACCTCACAGAACATTCTTTCAAAATTCACGATCATATAAACACTAGCTTTGTGGAACAGCCGCCTGATAAGTTCAGTTTACAAATGATAGAATTAACTACATTGTAAACTGTGTACTTTTCCAAAACAAACTTATTTGTCTTTGAAAAGTGTTCTGTTCACAGCATTTGTCAAACAAACCCATTGGCCCATTAACATGGGTTGTGTGGTTTTGTAAAACGGCGCCCTTGAGTACAAAACACTGTTTCTACAATGACCTCAGGTGCTGAATTCATGCTTGCAAGGTGTTAACAGTCCAACTCATGTTCTCTTGTTAAATCCACTTTAAGAATGAATTTGTTAAATGTGACTAAATGGACCTCTTAATTCCGATATATGAGCATGATTCTCTTAACTGTAACGGCATTACATTACAAATATTTGGAACAATTTAAAAGACCTAATCCTCGTGATGGCCATTCTGGTCTATTTCACACTTTATGATAAGAGTCGACAATAGGAAATGCGGTATTTGTAGATGATGGACATAATAGTGAATCTCTGTTGTTTGTAGGTCGACATGACATTCCAAGGGACATTATATCATTCCATGCGTAATTAATGAAGACATGGCAATCATGCTAAAATTGACAAGTCTTTTTTCAAATATTGCTTTACAATCCACGGACTGTACAATTGTTCAATTAAACTATCGATTCCCATACTTCACCTTATTCTAAATAAATCCATGCTGTGAGAGCTCCGCTACTCTACGATCTATATAGATCGTAGAGTAACTAAGATATCATAACATGGATTTCTCCAGGATGACTTCACCGAGGTTCTCATGCTATTGTAGACTTCACCGATGTGAAGTCTTTCTTATCGTGTCATGTTAACTTTGGGCATTGTAATAACATTATCAAATTAAATACACTTTCGCAAATCCCATGCGTGAGACAGTCTGATCAACCGGGACGAGCTTGTTCCACATATAAAGTACTTTGTTTGCCAACAGTTTTAACACCATTGCCCACAAGAGACTGTCTGATGACTTTTATCTTACGGCGATTCTGTCCGCTTTCAGAAATACGATTACACCCAGGAGAATAGTGTTTGGAATGATGAAAAGCAGAACTGTTAACATTCCCTTGAGAGGTAAAAAGACTACTCTGGCGATTTTCACATTTTCTTATTTCACACCTACTGCGTCTGTAGCTGCACAAAATCGTATGAGATGGTAAAACAAACAACAATAATAGACCTTTGGGGTTTATCTAATTAGAGCTGATGAGGGTAAGCGAACACGAAAATTTCTTAATCAAATAATAAATATCCCAGCCTTATGATAAGGCCAAAGAAAAAAAATGTTGTGGTTCCGATTACATGTCTCTAAAATTTAGGGTAGGTAGGTCGGTCGGAATTATTTTTTTTATTAATTTTTTTTTCTTCTGATATTCAATTTTAACCTGAAAAGTGCTGAGTGGATTTCAGGCAGTCTTAAAATTGTGACCGTCTTGTGCTGTTAAAGACCTATCCTGTGATAATTTGTTTAAAAGAGCTCCAGTAGGAGCTCTTTTAAACAAATTACCACTGGATAGGTTTTCAACAGCCTGTATTAGTTGGAATTTGAAATAAAAATGAATAAATGTTGTGCTCAGGTTTTCAGATGCAGTTGATAATACAATGTTTGGGTGTTTTTACATCATGATAATAAAAAAGGTTAGGTTCGGCAGCTGTATTGTAGGCAAGGTCATGTAATCGGAACCACAACACTTTTTTTATTCGGCCTAATCATTTCACCTGAAGAAGAAGTAAGCATATACTCCGAAAAAACTTTTTTCCACATGAAACAACTGAAATTTTCTCATCTGATAAAAAAGTAGCATATACACCGAAACTTTAATTCCTGTATTAAAGAAGTGATATTATATTCACCTGCCGAAAGAGTAAGCATATATTCTGAAACGTTATGTTTACATATGAAACAACTGAAACTATTTTATCTGATGAAGGAGTAGGCATATATTCTGAAACGTTATATTTAGATATGAAACAACTGAAACTATTTCATCTGATGAAGAAGTAGGCATATATTCTGAAAAGTTATGTTAACATATGAAACAATTGAAACTATTTCATCTGATAAAGGAATAACCATATAATCTGAAACGTTATATTTATATATGAAACAACTGAAACTATTTCATCTGATGAAGAAGTCGGCATATATTCTTAAACGTTATGTTTACATATGAAACAACTGAAACTATTTCATTTGATGAAGAAATGGGCATATATTCTGAAACGTTATATTTACATATGAAACAACTGAAAATATTTCATATAATAAAGAAGTAGGTATATATTCTAAAACGTTATATTTATATATGAAACCACTGAAACTATTTCATCTGATGAAGAAGTAGGCATATATTCTAAAACGTTATATTTATATATGAAACAATTGAAACTATTTCATCTGATGAAGAAGTAGGCATATATTTTGAAACGTTATATTTACATATGAAACTGAAACTATTTCATCTGATGAAGAAGTGGGCATATATTTCGAAACGTTATATGTAAATTAAAACAACTGAAACTATTTAATCTGATGAAGAAGTAGGCATATATTTTGAAACGTTATATTTACATATGAAACTGAAACTATTTCATCTGATGAAGAAGTGGGCATATATTTCGAAACGTTATATGTAAATTAAAACAACTGAAACTATTTAATCTGATGAAGAAGTAGGCATATATTTTGAAACGTTATATTTACATATGAAACTGAAACTATTTCATCTGATGAAGA
>JAULCD010111991.1:0-11417 GCA_032361085.1 Calliostoma canaliculatum
CTCTTTTAAACAAATTATCACAGGTTAGGTTTTCAACAGCACAAGGTGGTAAGATTGGCTGAAATCCACTGAGCACTTTAAGGGTTAAACTTTGATATCAGGAAAAAATTATTCCCATAAAAAATAAAATTCACGACCGACCTACCTACCCTAAATTTTAAAGACATGAAATCGGAACCACAACATATATTTTGGGGGGCCTGAATTAATCCAGCACTCCAAGGGCTAAGATTATACCAGTGTATTCATAGCTCATAAATATACATTCTGCCTGCCTAGCAGGAACACTTCAATGTAAGCTTGAGACACAAGACAACAGAGCTCCGGCTGAAGACATTGTTCACCATACATCGCAACTCGTGCAGGCAACATTGCATATAAAAAATCTCCTCGCAAACTTGAATGGCTGTCCTGAGGTTGTTGAAAATTTCCATTAAATGTCCAAGAACCCTTTATAAATGATATTTTATGGAGATTTGGGGTTTGAGAGGCAAGTAAACAGAATAATTAGCTCATATCAAGACCACACATGAATACACCCATTCACCCACGAAAAAAGAAAGTCATTCAAGGAATGTCACAATCTCCTGAAAATTTAAATCAAAGCTTGAACAAGTTCTGGCCTCCAACAATCAGTTCTTACAAAATGCCACAACCTAAATTTTATGTACACAGTAATTTTTTAAGATGAAAATTAACCACAATTTTTTAAGGTAATTTATCTGAGTTGAACTGTACACAACTCTTGGCTGAAAGCCTTATCTCTCTGCCTCCCTCAGGAGGAGCAAGGGAGGTGAGGCGAAGCATGCTCTGTTTACTGTTTGGGGTCGATCCCACAATTTTGTTGCATGCCCAGCCATGTGAGTAACCTATTTAAAATATGCTACTAATCAAACGGCGATCAGAGGGGCTTGATTGTGTCTGTCAAGTTGGGGATATGCTACTAGTTGTCAACTGGCCGCAGCAAGACCCACTAGATTAATTCTGCGTTATATCACAAACAGCAGTGTAAACATTTTGGTTTTCACAAGTACATACTTGGAAAGGATACCCAAGTAGTTAACCCAAGTAGCCATGCTAACTTGTAGGGGTGAACTTATTTTAGTTGGACTTAAAACTGCAACTTCATCAGCCGTGGAAAACTTAAACTGTGGTAAAAAAATTAAAAAAAGAGCTCATAAAAGGAACTCTTCTAAACAATTAATCACAGATTAGGTTTTTAACAGCCCCTGTAGGTTAGAGTTTCCACATTGAAATCAACAAATGATACTATTAGTGATTTACCCTCAAAATGCTGAGTTGATTTTAGTCTTAAAACTATGACCACCTTGTGCTGTTGAAAACTATCCTGTGATAATTTGTTTAAAAGAGCTCCTGTAGGAGCTTTTAAAAAAACTTACAACAGAATAGGTTTTCAACAGCCTGTTTCAGTTGGAATTTCAAAACTAAAATGAGCGAATAAAGTTTAGGGTTAAGAGTTAATGACCTTATATGTTTTCAAGGAGTTAACGTTGCCAATGTAGGAAACATTTGTCAAAATCTTCACTTCCCTATCTTAACACTACTGAATGAATAATGCAACTCCTGTTCAAAGTTATTTTAATTTGGTTTATAAATGTGGGAAGTTTCTCTGCTCCATCAGAATATATTTGTATTTGAAGGTTAATCTCATAACATCATAACAATGTGTAAAAAAAGTAGCACTATCATTACAAATGTTTTGTTATGTATATGTTATATATTAGTTATATCACCCTATGTTATCACCATGTTGGTGACATACACCAAATTGTGGCAAGATTTAAAACATTTTCAAAACATAATATTGACTAAAAGGGGATATGAGAAGGAAGTTATTTATCTTGACAGCAGGATTTCAAAAATATAGTATGTTATGCATAAAAAAATACTTAAGTGTTTGACAATTAAAATGTTTTTAAGAAAAAAAGAGATGCATCTTATGCATTTTTTTAAAAATAATTAGATTTTCTAAATTCTTTTAAGACCACTAACCATACAAACATGGGTAACTGGTCTAAAGTTAATGGCAGCAGGTAATTATCTAGCTAACGTTAGTCTCACCTGTAATTTTGACTCTTCCTATCTGCTCTGCAGATGAGTCTGTCCCCGTATTATCTGCAAGAAACAAGTCAGAAGGTTGGCGTATAGCGAGTAGAGAAAGAAGTCTCGGTAATTGCTCGCGAGACAAGTGATAAACATAACAGCGGTTCCCTTGGCGCCAGAGGTAATTGCTGTCTGTTCGGGGGCTTAGAGTCGAGACGTATGTCCAGGCACTGTACAGCCCGTCTCCGGCCCACAGCCGGCCTGGGGATGTACGGAAACACGGACACAAAAACACGGGACCAAATATCGCCAACATTTAGCTTAATTTTTAGTAACAATGTAGAAGTATGTGTGGCATTTCGCCTAACGTTCACCCATTGATGTTATCATTAATTTAGCCCGACTTGAGGCCGTCAAACAGAATCAGACCGCCCGTAACTTAGACTCGACAATCAAAGCTTTACCTAATAAGCGGATGGCCCGTCGTGGGAAAAACTTACAATTTCTGTTCAATCAATAAAGTACCAACGGCATGCCTAATATTTTCCAGATTAAAATAAAACCCAAACATATTTTTAAATTTCGTAACTTTCTGGGTTTTTTCTTTCACAATGATAATACTGTTATTTTTGACATGAGATCACGTTAGAGTTGTTTTGGTTTTTAAATAAACAAACTTTTTACATTTGTTAAAGCTGGGTTTGAAGAAATGGAGTCAGTGTGTGAGGTAGACCGAGCTTGACTTGATGCTCATTTCGTCCATGTGCAATTCACAAGAAAACGACAGAATAAAAGACAGTTAATTTTGACAAACGCGAAAGGAAACACGCGTCCCCCTACAAGCGCCGCAAGTCGCATCAGGACACGGAGTCCTCAAATTATATGTTTTGCTCGCAGGACACAAATGAGAAAAGAGAAGGCAAATTCTTAGTGTGTTATATTATGATAAACCTGGAGTCTAAACCTTGCATTCAACCACTCAGGGCACAAGTAAAAACAAATATGGCGGCCCAGTAAGGAGGTCGCGGCCGTGGAACACACTCACCTGGTTTAAGTAGTAGACTCCAGTGGTAGGGGTTGCAGCACACGTACCCGGGATCGTTCACGGTGTTGCAACACGGCAACCTCTTAAACTCCGCTTCCTGACTTACATCTGGCCATCGCCAAAGACGACAGCAGAGATTGAGATGCGAGAATGACCGGCGACCCACTCGCACGTTTTCTTTGGGTAACAGCACGCATTCCGTATTCTCGCCACCTTTACTTTCCACCGACTGGACTAGCACGTCCAGTTGTTTTTCTTTTAGTCGTTTGAGCATCGTGTGGGCCACCGATTTTAATTCCAATTCTTCTGGACTTTCAGTCGCACTCTGGGTTTCATCGTTGGTAATCCGCTGCTTCCACAACCGTTTCACGAGGGAGTGCCGTTTAGACCGAAACATACAGCAGAAGGCATAAGGTATCCCGGGCTGAGCCTAGCATGGTACTCGTCCTCCCACACTCATAAACTGTCCCAATCTGCTTCACAATATTGGTAAAATAACAATAACAATCATCCTTCAGATCCCTACCCGACCGGCGAAATGTGCTCACATTTGGCCGACTAAATGCTTGGCGTTCTGCTGACTTGATCCGTAACAAGGTACTCCGAACTCATCTCCGACAGAACCAACCCAAAACACACGTTAACTTCGTTTTTTTACCCTTCCTCGGTCCTGTTACTGAAAATATTTCACAATAAACAGTTGAAATCCAACAATTTGTTGCCTTCTTCTATGTAAACCTTCATAACACTGCAGTACAGTGGCCACAAGACGGGTCTACGTCGATCTCAGGGGGGACAGGTGAAATCTTCTTACTAGGTCACAAGGAACGAGCGTTTGCATGTGCACAGAGATACGCCCGTGCCGCATGTGCTTCTGCACGGTAGCAGTGAACTGATTACGTTCACCGTTCAGCTTGATCGGTTGTAGACGAGATTAATCGCTAACACAACAACCTCCTTCTCCCCTTTGTCATTACACAGTAAACCCGTCTCACTCTCATACAGCTTCACAAAAGCTGCACAGTGATTGGATAACTCAAAGCACGTGGGTGTCTAGACTTTTTGGCGCGGCTGATGTCTACTATGATTGTTGCGCAAATAACGTATCATATTACTGCTTCTAACTGCCTAAGTTGAGTTTAAAGCAAGTATTTTGCTTGGAATGGTGTTTTGGTGAGCATATTTTCCAGTTTGAAGTGCATTTGGTGGTGGATATGTCCGCTATCGGACCGAAAGTGAGTGTCGTCTTTTCGCTAGCTCGCCATGTTTACGGCTAGCTGAACACATGGTTGGGGGACGTGCCGCCTGCGGGAGAAATCATTGTGCGAGACGCTCCCCCACCGCTGTCGCATCGCCCAGCCTTTATATCGTTGACTTGGACCTAGCTTTACCTGGGAGATCAAATTACCTACAAGCAGTCGACTATTTCTATGTCTTGGCTCGTCGTGGATTTACTAGATTTGTGATAACGTCATGTCAACCTGGCAGAACCCCCCTCTCTTGTAAAATGGACTCGTCTGTATATTGACTTCTAGCAGACGACAGATCTCGCTACGGAGTATTACTCCCGGATGCACTGTCAAAACGTACTCTACGTTGTTCAATGCACTCACTCTGTTACAACACGCTTTCTGTGCTGTTTCCATTCATATAATTGCACGTGCTAGTTTGCCATCATTCACATACTTGACGCTTGTGTACATGCATTGTAATGTTGTGTGTCGTTATATTTTTAATAAGTGGGTTTTCATTTTCCCCAAATAGCCAGGGAAACGGTGACCCATGCAAATATAAGGCAAGTCTTGAGCACCTCTGCCCTTAGTGGGCGAGCTGTGGGCTTGCTGGCGACCTACAGTGTACGTGTGGTGGCGCTGGAGCCTGCAGGGACCATATATCATGTGAAGATAGCGACTGCGCCCCAGCCCCGTCTCACTGACGCCAGTGCCCGCTGAAGGAGGCGCGGCCAACACGCCGAGCCAGCTCGCACGCCAAGATTTATCGCCAGTCTGTCACCCGCTGCTGCCTCGCTATAACGCGCTTGTTTACTCCTGTGATGTTATGATCCGCTTGTTTATTGGGAGTGATTAAGTAAATTCGGTTAGACCACAAAACGAGATGGTAACTGCGATATTATAATGCTCACGTGCAGTAAGGATAACGACAGGGCCACAGTTTCCAGTCATTTGCAGTGTAGCAGTATTTCCAAAGTTTAGGTTTTCTTAAATATATACATATTAAAAAATCAAAGCGCAGCATGAACAGCCCCAGTCGGAAAATAGTGGTCTGAACAAGGGTCCACTTGGGCTTTTGTGCAAGTGAAGAACCCAAGTAGACATCATAAATAATCTCCATCTTCATCAAGTTGGAATGCGTACATAACGAAAAGTGTCTTAAATATTCAGCAACACGTATATGAAAACCTGATATTGATATACATGTACATATTTGATTCAGATTGTTTACTAAGGGGTATCTGTTTACTAAAGGGTATCAGTAATTTTCGTAAAAAGTGCCCCCATCATTATATGTTTTATTGTAAAATAGAAAAAAAACTTGTAGTTTAGTGCATTAATAATAAGAATAATTTTATAAGATAAAATTATTTTAAAAAGAAAAGTATCCCCAAGAAGCTTTCTCGTACAGTCAACATCACCATGGAGTCAGTAACATATTAAACTATGTAGGATTAATAACAAGAAGTTGCTATTACGGAGCATTACTATAATTCTGTGACTATATTGTTAAATTGGCTATTTTGATTTATGCTACACACTTGAATGATTGGGCAAGCTTGTTTGTTATAACTGTTGTACCACGACCACTCCACCCCAGGGCCCCGTTCCTCAAAGCTATCTTAGTGTTAAGGTTATGGTAAGCAATTTTTGAAACAATGCCCTGTAGAGTTGCTTCTTATCAGTTCACTTTATTTCTCACAAACCACCTTTGGTGGTACATATTTCAATAATTATAGTAATCAAGAAGGCAAATAAATACATATAAATTACAGAAGCATATTCAATACTGTTAATCAAAACTAATATTTACAAATATGCAATACAATCGCTCAAAATGACAAGTTAAGATAAACACATATACAATACAAACACTGAAGATGGCGAAAAAAAATATAAATCATACAAATCTGCAACCACAATGTTAATGTTACTAGTACTTGCCTTCATATAATTATCAGTAATAATATTCATGCAAGTGTTAACATAATCATTATTAACATAGTTATCATCACCAACATCATATAGCACTATGTTAATATTATTACTTGTATTTACATTCACACCACCACAATCCTCACCACCGCATTTATTGTCTACAACCTTGTTGCTTTTACTGATGCTTACATTCACATCATCATTATTATCATCATCACCATGACAACAACCATCCTTAACATCCTCATCCTTCACAGTACTACTGTTACTAATATTCACATTCACCTTTCATTATCTACAACAACTGTGTCACTAATTCAAATATTTACATTCACCATCATTATCATCATCATTATTATCATCATCATCATCATCATCATCATCATCATCATCATCATCATCATCATCATCATCCAATAAATCAAAATTTAAAGTTGAATTTAAAGTTGAAATGATGTACAAATCTTCTGACCCATACAGTAATATTGGCTCTATTACAATGTCAAATGCTGTCATCAAACAATCAAGTGGTAAATTAGCGTTCCGGGCTCTTTTCAAAAGGCAATACATTGCTTTGTTGCATTTTCATTTAATGGTTTTATTCCATACAATAATCGCCTGTTTCTATGAAAATTAATTCCCAAATATGTGTAACAGTCGACAATTTCCAGTAACTTTTCTTCAAGATAAAAAGCAAGTTACTGTTTTTGACGGGGCCTCCCCCAAAAACTACTATTTTTGTTTTTGCGACATTGACATTTAACTTCCATTTTTTTGCAGTATTCATGAAATACGTTTTATTCGATATTATAAACTATCTGCAGTCTCATAAAAAAAATGGCATCGTCTGCATAAAGCAGAACAATTAACTGAAGCCAAAATACAACATAATTTTCTTTCACACTCTTTATGTTTATTCCTTCACAGTGTTTTGAAAATAAAAGTGGTTTAATGTCATTTATAAAAATAGAGAATAAAAACGGGGATAAGTTTTCACCTTGTCTGACACCAGCGTTGTATGAAAAAATATTTGAGTAATCGTTATTTGACTGAATTAGTGATTTTATGTTTTAATACATGTTTTTCACTAATGTAAGAGGTCGTCCCTTAATTCCAATATTTTAGATTTTAGACCAGAGACCTATTCGCCAAACCGTATCAAATGCTTTAGAAAAGTCTATGAAAGCACACACAAAAATTTGTGTGATAATTTTAAAATATGCATTAAGGTATGAAAAATATATGTATTGTCAATGGTTGAGTGTTTCTTTCTAAAACATGCTTGTGCATGAGTAATTATGTTATTATTGTCAAGGAATTTTGAGAGGTGCGTATTTAACATTCTTGTAAATAGTTTTCCAATTAAGCAGCTAAGTATAGTTATAGGTCTGTATTAGTTTGGGTCAGAAGAGTTTCCTTTATTTTTATAAATTGGTTTTATGATACCTGTTAACCAGGAGTCAGGAAGTATACCCGTGGAAATACGAGATTAAAACATTCGGCCTATATAATACTGTCAATAATATAATCGTTTCTAACAAGATCTAAACCTAAGGCCTTTTTCCTTTTAAGTTCCTGTACAGCTTGTAAAATTTCATTTATTGTTATATCCTGATGTAATACATGACAATCAAAAGTTTGTTTATCAAGTAAATTACAATCATTGTTGATTTCTTCTCCCTGGGATTCATTAAGTTTTCTATAAAAAATAAAGAATGAATCTATATTTGGTGCTTTTGTATTTACTTGGTTGTTTTGTTTTGATAAGAGTTTCCAGATTTTACGTGGCGAATATTTTTTATAGTTACGAATTGTTTCCTTCAACTGATTTTTATACAATCGGATATTCTTATCCATACAGTTTTTATATGTTTTCGATTCTTGACGGAAGATCAGTTTATTCAGGACAGTAGGATATTTTTGAAGACGTTTTTTTAGCTTTATTAAATTTACTTCTGGCAAGTTTACAATCTTTTCCAAACCATGACTTATTATCGTAGGCTTAGGGCTGTCGTAGCGCAGAACCGCTTTGGAACCGGTGCGTAGCGCAGAAATCGATTTGGAACCGGTGCCGAATGTCACCGGTTCCAAAGCGATTTTTGCACTATGACAGCTGCAATTCAAAGTTCCATTTTAGCACTTACGATCAACTTAAAATCGCTATGAAGAATGGGGCCCTGAGTTCAGCTTTGCAAATTAACAAAGTTAACTATGCCATTGGGCCAATTAATCTGTGGATGTGGAAACTGCATTTCCTAAAGAAAAACTATTTGTTCTTCTTTGAAAAGCGTAGTTTACAAATAATTTTTTGGGCATCTTTAAGCCAACTCGTCAGCCCAATCACCAGGTTGATGACATCTGAAATTTAACACAGATTTGTGGAACGGTTATACAAAGCTCTTGTACTTGTCTTAACTTTCATCTCGGCGCTTCATTTTCAGAGAAAAAGGCATGGCCGTTCTCATTCAGTATTATTATGTGATTTATTTAAACAAACAAAAACACTTTTAGCTGTAAATTATTAATAACGTAACAGTATTTCTAAGGTTCAGTTCCGTGGCAAGAGAGAGAGAGAGAGAGCACCAGGAGTGAAGGTTGATTGAATTACGGTGACTGTTGATGTTCAAATTTGAAAGAATTACAAACTGTTACGATAATTTTATGTTTTACTATATTTGTTATTAGTGTTTATAAATGCCCTTTTACAAATAAAATGTTCTGATTATTAAAATAGTACTATATTTCCAGTACCCAAAACTTTAACTTTAGATTTTAAACTTTGGATTTCTAATTTTTTAAATTTGTTTTATTTGTATTATATAAAAAAAATATAGACAGATATACTTAACTGAGTACATGTTTATTACAATCATGTCACATTCATATAACCTCTTAAAAATATCGCACCACCCATTTTTTTTTCACTAAGTAAAACTGGATCTTCAACCTCGTGAAAGTGATACACATTAAACTGTTTATATGGCCTCATGTTTGCGTTCAGTCAAAAATTTGACCACACAAGACCGAATTGAATCACTAATTGAGGGTTTAATTGCAGCAAACTTAAAATTCACTAAAATCACCGTAAAATAAGGTGAAATATGTATGGCAGCCGGGGTCGTCACAACAGATACACAACACAGCTCACAGTTTATTAATGTCGAACACATAAGTAAGGTCCACAATGACTGACTAACTCAGTATCTGCCTCGCACTTGGATAACATTTCCTACACGCCGTCTCATGCTGGTCATCAGACATCTGATTCTTTGTTGGGGGATTTGCTGCCACTCATAATGCAATACATGGGTCAATTCCTAAAGGTTCTTAACTGAAGAATCCCTTGCTCTTACCATACGTCCCAAAATGTCCCACAAATGCTCAAAAGGATTAATGTCTACACGTCACGCAGGCTAGGGTAGCGTCTCAATGGCGTTGTTTTGAAGATGCTGAACAACAGCTCGAGCACGATGTGGTCTGGCATTATCGCTCATGAAGATTGGGCATGTGATGAGGGCATGGTTATCGAAATGAGGCACAACAGCACCATTCAGGATCAAGTTATGTTACCTCTGTCCATCCAGTGTTCCGGGAACTCTGATGAGGTCAAGTTTACAATCATAGGAACAACGCCACCGCACCATGATGGAACCACCCCCAAACGGAAATCAGCTTAAATGTTCCTCTGATCATATGCTGTGCCTCTCTGGCTCTAAACTCTTGCCCTCCTGTCTGTATGATGCAGCAAAAATTTGATTTTCTTGGACCAATGCATCTTTCGCCATGTCCTCAGGTTCAAGCGAGTACATGCTTGGCACCAGGCTTAACAGGCCTGGCGGTGCTGACTTGTGAGGAGTGGATTTCTGATTGGTAGTCTTGCTCTCAATCCAGCAGAATTAAGCGATGGACACTCTGTTGTGTGGATGCCATCCATGCCGCAGCTGTGTACAACTAGATTTCGTATGGCTGGGCTTTCGAGAGCACGATCTTCCCTGTAATTGTTTATTTTTGTGGGACGTCCAGATCTCGGTGCATCCTTCACTTCACTGGAAGCAGTATGACAGTGTGACTAATGTTCAGTTGTGTTCCAATAGCACGACATGACATACCAATTTGGTGCATACCGATAAATTTGCCATCTTTGGTTCAGAGGCACTGGACGCTTGGGTATTTCACTGGTTGGTCGAAATAAAGCTTAATTATAAATACAACCAAATTTTGACAGGGTCTACCAACATAACATACGCCAAAAGAGGCTGTGTGGGTGCTGCATTTTTAGCAAACCGACCCCCGAAACAAGCATGCTGAAAGGGATGTGTTTGTGATATTATGTTTTCACAGATGGTGTAGTATGTGAAATATCCTAAAACAATTTCACAATGTTTCATTTCTGTAACTATTTTTTAACCATTTACCAAACCCACCAGTGCAGCAGAATCCACACATGTGCCGTTAGACATACTCTCGCAATATTTTGTCACTCATTTGTATTCAGAATGAAAAGTAGAGGTGAAAGTACACAGTTCTGTAGAACACCAGTGGGGTATGAGGTAGGGACCTGGAAGATGCAGCGCTCCGCTAGGAGAGAATGAAGGGTGAGAAAGACCATTGCGATATCACAACCTGCGCAATATAGCGTGTTGAGTTACGCTATTACAACATCGACGTAAGCTGTTGCAGTATCGTGTCGAGGTGTCGCCGTGTCGAGGTACACTATTGCAATACCGTCGTGTCGAGGTATTCTATTGTAATATCGTCGTGTCGATGTATTCTATTATATTCTTATCATATTGCAATATCGCCGTGTCGAGTTATTATATTGCAACATCGCCGTGTCGAGTTATTATATTGTAATATCTCCGTGTCGAGTTATTATATTGTAATATCGTCGTGTCGAGGTACACTATTGCAATATAGTCGTGTCGAGGTATTATATTGTAATATCGCCGTGTCGAGTTATTATATTGTAATATCGCCGTGTCGAGTTATTATATTGTAATATCGTCGTGTCGAGGTATTATATTGTAATATCGTCGTGTCGAGTTATTATATTGTAATATCGTCGTGTCGAGGTATTATATTGTAATATCGCCGTGTCGAGTTATTATATTGTAATATCGCCGTGTCGAGTTATTATA
>JAULCD010112102.1:0-17414 GCA_032361085.1 Calliostoma canaliculatum
ACATAATGCAAACACACACACACACACACACACACACACACACACACACACACACACAAAACACACACAAAACACACTAACATGTACATCATCATTTCTTTGAGATAAAAGACTGTATAAAATAAATACAAAATAATCATCAGTTTCACAAAGCATTCAATTACATACTCACCCCGACATATCATACACATCCAAACACACACAAAGCTTCTATAGGTTAGGTTTATAGAAATGCATTATAGTATTAATTAGATCCTACAATAAGTTATTGTTTAGATTATTTAAATGGGCTATTTAGTTTAGTATAGGTTTAGTTATTACTCTACCTATTATACACAGAAAACTATAAACTAATAACTCACTGTACTGTGAATTATACCAACTGACATAACTAAACTTTTCAAAACCAATAATTGAAACACACATCAATACATCTTATTTCTAATGAATATCATTAGGATTATAAAACTAAATATATACATACACAAATACAAAAACACAATGAATTACTTGCAACTAACCTTTGTAAAAATAACTTGAAACTTCTATAGCCAAGTTCAATTTAAGTAGGACAAACTTCATACAAGCTACTTCTTTGCTGTCAGGGGCCAAAGATATAATAGTGAAACTTTCTGCATGAGTGAACTTCAGTAAGTGTCTCTGTACGCAACCTTCTTGAATGAGTACCCTGCCTAGTGCATTAATGCTGGTGTCACACTGAATGGTTATTTCTTTTGCAATATCGAATCTGGCGAGAACTAGGGCTGTTATGCAAAGTTCCTTCAGTTTCTCGAAGATTTGATACTGAGGTTTACTTCAATAGAAATTTACATCCTTTTTCACCACATCTCTAAAAGGGGCACTCACATCACTCAGATTGGGAATAACTTTCTCAAGTACTGGACGAGGCATAGAAGTCTGCGAATGTCATCTTTGCTCTCCGGGCAAGTACTCTGACTTTTTCAGGTTCAGGTTTCAGTCTGCCTTCAGATAGGATGTATGTGTCTTGCAAATTTAACTTCACATCTGTCAAAGTTCAGTCCAAGGATGTAGGCTTTAGAATCAGATCATAATGTGCTTCATTTTCAACCCCTACAAGGATATTGTCTATGATGGCTCCTGTTCCTGAGATCCCTTCTAACATATAGTATCAATGATCCTTTGAAAGATTTCTGATGCTGATTTTACACCGAATGGGAGACAAAGCCATCTAAAGCATCCTAGATAGTGGAGTATTAAATGTGGTTAAAATTTTTGACTTCTTCATCACAGCCATCATAAAAGTTTATTGGGAAATTTATTTGGAATAAACACTGAAGCAAAGTGATGGATAATTTTATGTTTTAACAATTTCAAAACTAGCCAATTGCTCTTACCTATCGATGTTTCAAAAATTCTTTGAATCTTCACACAGAAGTTTTCTTTGCCCCCTGAAGTCCATCCTGAAGCTGCTTTCCTTTCCTCTACCACATCAATATCTATGATTTCACTCTTCTTCAGACCCCATTAACGACTCAAATGTTTAAGCAGTTTCAAGCAGCTACCCCCACGCCTGATCCGGTCACGACTTTTGTCGTTGACACTCCTGTGGTTACAACGACGGAGAGTCTGCCTCGTCCTATTAGAGAAGCGAAGGCAAATTATTTTGCTACTTCTAGGTCTGAATGGGTCAGAATAGAGGGCGCTCTACACTCCATATCACTACCTGCTTCTTTTAGCTTTTCAAAAGCTACAAAGTAACATGGACACTTTGTTTGCCGCTGCCGTGTCCTAGGTTGCATCAGTTACATGATCTTCCCTACGGCGGCTGAATTTCTTTACTCACGTTTTCACATGTTATTGAATTTTTAACCAAAAATAAAAACGTTTGTCTCGTGTTGTTCCTTTATTAATCTTTATTCTAAATCATGCAACTCGACAGTAAAAATATCCGTGAGGAAGTTGACACAGGCGATATTAAAAGATAGCTAGTAAATCTAAACTTGACAGATGATCTGAACACACCTACTATTAACCTGATTATCGCAGTGAGGACAAAGAAAAATAAACAAATGTAAGGTTGAAAATATGCTTTTATTGCAACTTTATTTTAAACATTATTAATTTTCGACATTATTTATTGTTGGACATTATTTATTGCCAAGACAAATAAATCAATTTCGCTCGATGATTCCACTTTTTAACTTCCAGTTAAAAATGGCAGCAGCTATCAGTAGTCAAATCGATTTATTTTATTTTCAAAGTTCTGTACCTGTATACAGTATTACAGGTATATTTTAATGAAATAAAATAGTTTGATTTAAAGAATATCACAAACAAAACATATTTTCATAATTTCATAAGTAACTTATGTTGTAGCACGAACGAGGTTTGAGACGGTTGCGACTTATGTTGAATTTTAAGAAATTTTGAGGTTTCATAGATAAGTCGCAGGCCGTTTTTGAAGATATTTTTGGAGGTAAAAAAGTGTGACTTATACACGAGTATATACGGTACCAATTCGCTGTGCTAACTTCGATACTGAAGTATCTGAAGGACGTGATCAATTGACCATACCCAATTTTTTTTCGCCCAACTTATGTTGTCGTTGTTATGGTTTTCGCTTTAATAAGAAAATCCCTGGGAGACATGTGTGCACATTGTTAAGTGCATCTTTGTCGGCCAATCGGGTCTTTAATGGTCAACTCTCGGATGTGTTGAAGAAGGTCCATGCAGAAGCTGAGAAACAAGTAGTAGTTTCTTAGGTTCAAACTTGAAAGGTCTCCTTCCAGAAAGCTAAGTCCTCACGTGGCCGCAACTCTATTAAGCAAGGAAGTCGTAAGTGAGGGTGTTGCAGCACTGACCCCTCCAACATCTCGTTACCTCACTTTCTCGTGAGTGAGTGGCGATCACTGGGAGACCCTTCATTTTATCGCTCCTAGAAATAGGCTACGTGCTTACACTGGTGACGTAACCACCTCTCACCATGGACCCAGGCCTAACCACACCACCGACAGCCCTGCTGTCGAAAGCAATCAACATTCTTGTAGCCATGCAAGGCTGCGGTAAAATGCCTGGGTCCCACGGTGACAACACCAGGGTTCTACTTCCTGGTGTTATTGGTACCTCAAAATGACTCCCCGAAGATGAGGTTGATATTCAACCTCAAGGAGTTCAATGCCCTATACCTGGAACGTCTGCAGATGTTTTCCATGGTATCTAGCTTCGCTGCATCGTTTGATGCATCTCAACAACTTCTTAGTCGAGGTTGACCTGCTTACTGGGGGCTTCACTACCAGTGGGCGGTCCTGCCGTTTGTCATTTCCATTTCAATATTTACATGGGTCATGAAGCCGGTCGTGGAGTGCCTTCATCGGTAAGCGATCAGGACCGTCTTCTACCTGGGCGATGAGCTGCAGGTTCTCCAGGATGCAAGTATCCTGCTAAAACAACTGGATATGAAATTGCAACTCCTTCATCGTCTGGGGTGCCTAGACAAGTCGGAGTTGACACAGACACAGGACCAACAGTCCATAGGGATTAGGATCTGCACAAATCTGAATCAGTTGCTGATTCCAGATGATCGCTGGAAAAACATAATGTGCGACGTGCCGTTATTTATGCAGTCTCCGGCAACAGTGTTTCGATGGCAAGAAGTACTGGAACTGCTCACGTCCGCACAAGACTTCACCCTTTGGGGTCATCTGCATCTTCGTCTCCTACAGCGATCACTGCGGCTGCATTTGCTCTGGACGAGTTGAGTGCTAACGCTCCCAGACAATCTCAAGCAGCACCTCAAGTGGTGGACATGCCGCTCGAATATCTTGGGCAGCGTCTCATTGTAAGAGCCCTCCTTCGACCTCAACCTTTTATCGATGCCTCGATAAAAGCATGGGGAGCGCACCTACTAGACCAACAGGTCGCAGGCCTGTGGTTGGCCCTAGAAAAACTGTTTCACATAAATGTCCACGAATATGAGGCTGTTCTGCGAGCAATCCAATGTTGGTCTGAAAGTTTACGTCACCGGCAGTTGATGATATCCTTCGACAACACCATGGTGGTGTATTTCATCAACCATTAAGGGTCGACAAGGTCTCAGCTTCTGCTGGACCGGACCATCCCTTTCTATGCCCTCGTGGACTCCCTTCAGTTGATAGTAAGGGCCCGTCACAATCCGGGGACAAAGAACATAATTGCTGACTCCCTGTCTCGATCAGCTCGCCCGTCTCAAACTGAGTGGTTTCTCAGCAACGCAGCGTTCAGGTTCCTAATGGAATATCTCTGGACACTGGATATCTAACTCTTTGCGACTCATCTGAACACAAAATTTCATGTCTCCGATATCGGGCCCTCGAGCATGGGAGCATGGAATCTCATGGGAAGATCTCGATGCGTACACTTTTCCACCGACAGTACTCCTTCCAAAGGTACTTCAGAAAATATGTCAAACCAAGAAGTTGTGCCTTCTTTTGGTCATTCCCTACCAGCCTGTGGGGGTCTGGTGTCTAGGCCTTCTCGAGCTCGCCAGTCTTGAGCCTCTTGATCTGCCGCTGTGGCCAGACCTTCGTCATATGGGAATAAGAAACTACTACAGGCTTCAATTCTGGGTTTGCTTATGACTGCCTTAATTCAAAAGGGTTGTTTTGTTCCGGCGGCCACGGCTGTAGCCAAAGTCCATAGCTTGCGATCTCTATGACAACAAAGTCAAGAGTTATTGCTGATTATTTTATGCACTTGAGATAGTCTCGACGTCTCAAGGGGTCTACTCTCAGCACCTACCTTGCTGCTATCGGTACTGTGTTTTCTTATCAGTTGGTAGGGCGACTTGCTGAACTATTAAAACTGCTTTGCTCTTTCAGAGTAAAATATCAGAATCAGAGGTTTTGACCACCAGCTTTTGATCTAAACCTGGTACTGGACCACCTGGCTACTTCCGCCTATGAGACGTTATTTAAGGCTTTAACTTTCAAGACTGTGTTTCTAGTAGCCCTTGTCACAGCAGCTAGGGTCTCAGAGATACACGCGCTGAATATCGATCTTGTTACTTTTGACAACAGGGCTCATGGTGAAGCACATCTGGGACTTTTGTTTTATATAGCATCTCTCTCCACCATCCTCAGACCTGATGATGTCGAGGATCTGTCTCGATGCCCCATAAAAGGTCTTCGTCTCTATATTTAGCGTTTTGAAAAACTTGTTGGCGACTGTTTGTTCCTTTGTCAGCAACAACTAGGATGGAAGTCTTGGGCACTAACTTCTCTCACAGGCTGCACTAAACTATCCTGTGGGCTTATGAGGCGAAGGGGATCCCTCCTTTATCATCATCTCACCAACATGAAGTGAGAGCTCTTGCCTCTACTCTGGCACTCCACCTTAACTGTTCTGTGCAATGGATTATAGAAGGCTGGTTTTTTTTAGGTCCACTTCAGTCTTTGCATCCCACTACCTCCGTGACTTATGCACTGAAGGTGTGACGGGTTTCCAACAATTTGGGCCTCCACTACTTGCTGTGTTTCTAATCAAGTGCACCCATTCTGGTGTCACGTGACAGGTTGATCACTGTTTGTAAGGCTTTCTTTTGTTGGTTAAAAATCTACCAATCGCAATTAGTTCGTATTGAAATTGTTAATATTTTATTTTTAATTACAAGTTCAATCCAAACCACATATTTCCCACCCAGCCTTCCCGTTATTCAGAAATGGACATATTTCACTTTTGTTCGTGGGGTGGCTCAATACGCAGACAGTGATGGGACAGGGGGAAGGGATGCAACTCCAGGATGGACACCAGGGGGTAGTGAAAACTTTCGTTTGAAGATTCGAAGGTTTATTGAAGTATCGATAGATAAAAGCAATTGGTTCGTATTAAAATTGTAATTAAAACAAGGTTTTTACTTTTAAAAAACATGTTTTTGTTTCACTCCACAAACATATGCAAATCTTTCTACTTGTTTCTTTCAGAATGAGGCAGTTTATCTCTTCACTGAGGGCTGCTCTATTGATACTTCCAAAGAATTGCTGAAACAAAAGGTAGGTTTCCAAACTGCATGTTTAAATAGTGCACTTTTAATGCTGACTGTTTATTTTATTTGAACCAAAATTGCAATTATTCAGCTGAAATTTTATTTGTGAAGTTAGAGTAACACTCTTAAAATAAGGAATACATATTTAATACTTACACACACATTTGAAAGATTTCTACTTTTCCGTAACTTACTTATGAATAAATTGTGCACAATTCATTGCTTAAATCTTGATTCATGTAATTCAGCATTCCCTTCCACCCCTAGAAAATGGTCTCATTTGTTTTCACCTGTTTGCTATTACTATTCATGTGTGTAACAGGGACATTCCATGTCAAGTGTACACATTTTTTCTCTCCCAAAAATCTCAGATTTTTTCATTTTTGTATGCAACAAAACTTGACCACAATGAATAAAAGCAAAATGACAATTTGCAGGTCTGTATGGTCATACTTGCCAATTTTGGGGCCAACCCAACTTTGGATCAATTCAGTGAACCAGAGAACTTTAGTCAGCCATAACACTCTACCTGTCTTGGTTAAAAAATATTCAGAAAAGCGAGACCTTCATGATATAAGGCACAATGCTGTCAGGGAATGCTGTCCAGAACAACTGAACGCACATATTTTGAAACTTATACCCTACATTAATGTTGCTTTGTCGACAGTCAAGTTAAATTAAGCAAGTTCATTGTCTGCTATTTCACAGTTTACAAGAAAAAATTATTGACCTTACTTAAAAAATCAGACAAAATATGAATATCTGCTGAAAACATTAGATCAGACCATAGCCAGTTAAAACAATACCCCTTTGACTCACCTCCATACTTTCAAAATTAAAACCACCAATTAATTCCTACTCCTATTCCAAGAGCATTGCATTCAAACTATTCGATTTTAAAAAAAGTACTACAAAACATTGATTTTAGTCACTTAATAGCCAGTTTGACTGCCATAATTCACAATTTTGCTACAAACCTGCCAGACACATCATTACTGGTGACCTTTCCATAATTGAAAATGACTCCCTTCGACAGTTGTTTTTAAAAGGTCCTAAATTCTATAAGGAATGTAAACTCAACTGGAGCTATAATATTAAGTTATTTATGGATGCTGTCGACATATTTGTTCGAAAATGGGCTAAGAAAGAAAATGAACAAGTAGAATGTCTTTCTGAATGGATGAAGTTCATTTGTAAAATCATGGGAAGAATTCATAAACTCAGTAAAAATTCCTACCAATACAACAAACCACTTTTGTCACAGAAACCAGTTTTACAAAGTCTTGCAAATTCACACCAAAAAATTGTAATTGTTTTAACCGACAAAGTGTCAAATGACCTCACTGCCTAAAACACACTACCTAAACTGTATTAGTAAGGAACTTTGAAGGGGGCTCAACTAACACAACATACAAAGCAAGTCCTTTATCTGAAAAAGAAACGAGTGACAGTCATGAGTTATTTATGTGTACTCATGGAGTTTTGTTCAAAACTGAAGATAAATCATCAAATTTATATTGGATTCCTAAGAATCCATATGAAGAAAAATGTATTGCAGGATCTAGCAAATGCACTACTAACTCCTTGTTCAAGCTACTAACAGTAATTTTCACCACAATCAAACAAGGTCTTACAAATTACTGTCTAAGAGTATATGAGACAAGCGGAGTAGATCACATGTGGATCTTAAAAAAATCCAAACATTTACTTGAAATCCTTAAGTCTCAAAACAGAACAAAATTTTCATTTAAAAACATTTGATTTTTTTATCCTCTACACCAAAATCCCTCATGAATATTTTTATAAGTTAAACGTTTTAATCAAAAACGCATTTTTTTCAAACAGAGAAGTTCATATATATAACTATGTTTCAATATTTAATGAATGTGGTCAATTTGTTAAGACAAAAAGTAACGCAACATAGAAATACTCTGAGACAGAAATATGGGAGTTGCTAGATTTCCGGATTGACAATATATTTGTCAAATTTTGGGAACAAATATTCGAACAAGAAGTCGGTATCCCCATGGGCACTATAACTGTGCTCCACTTCTAGCTGATCTGTTTCTATTTGCTTATGAATCAGCATTTTTAACAAATCTAGTAAAATCAAAGAAAGTACACACAACCAAAAAGTTTAATCTTAGTTTCAGACACACAGATGACCTCATTTCTTTCAATAATGCAATGATAAATGAGTATCTTCATCTAATTTATCCACCTGAATTGGAAATCAAAGAAACAACTGAGAAGCCAACTTAAGTGACTTATCTTGATCTTAGCATAAAGATTCAGAATGACGAAAAACTCTGCACTAAGCTGTTTGACAAACGAGACGACTTTAACTTTCCTATTGTCAAATACCCCTTCATGTCAAGTAACATCCCAACAGCTCCAGCTTGCGGTGTTTACACTTCACAAGTACCGAGATATTTAAGAGCATGTTCAGTTTATACCAGTTATGTGGAAAGATATGCTCTTCTCACAGCCAAAGTTTTTAATCAAAGCTATACAATCTTTGGATTGATTCGAGCATTTAAGGAGGCTTGGGATAATAAATTGCTTTCTCCTAATATTTGGCATATAATATCAATGATATACTTCAAACTGAATGGTACAAAAATACAGGGGGGTCACCGAACAAAATACAGAGTTATTGTCATAATAAAGTCACCACTAAATACTAAACTACTCGTGCCCAATCTCATGAATTATGAAAAAATACATGATATCAAAATATACCTTAAGAACTTTTTTTTTATATGACATATATTGACAGCTTATTAAGTCACATACACACTTGAGTAATTAAAGAAACTTTAAAATGTTCAAAATAATAGTAATAACAAATTTTGAGAAAATTGCATTTTTATTATTCACAAAAATTCTTGATTTTCAAAAATTTTGAATATAAAAACACCTCTAAAATATTTTGTTATCTATTCATTTTTTTCATACTTTGCACATATTATCTTTGATACCATACAAATTGAATTATATTAAAAAACCATAGGGGTCACCGTTCAAAATAAAGAGTTAGTGCCACAACAAACTAATTACCAAGTGTCAAAAGTGTCCACATTCATGAGACATGATGGGTTTATATGATTATGACAGTATTATATTAAATGTACTTCTATAAGACAAATTACTTCTTAATATCCAATCTCATAAACAACTCAGCAAGTGTATAAATACTAATATGTGCCAATTAGCAGGAATAATTAACAAGTTGGATGAAAAATCCTTAAACTCATTTTGGTGTCCGACTGCTTTGTGATACAGACACACCTCTGTGAATTATTTTATAACAATTCAAACAAAGCGAATGGCTACTTACATTCACACAAAATGAAATAAATAATATTTTAACAAAAGAATTCATTGTTATTTTCTTCGCGAAACTTATCAATTTCTGTTTGAATTGTCAACCTCTGTGTAAACATGCGCAGTTCTATGTGCGAATTACTATCCCAAGTTCCCTTAAGAAATTTTATGGTAAACACACAGAGGCATTCATAATATATGACAGATTGTTAGACAACATGATGCGCGATTCTATTCCATATTTTGATGTTTTCACAGAGTTTTCACATCTATATGATTACTAAATGATTTACTATTTTGCTTCATTTAGTTATATGCTTCTTCTCCATAAGGTTATAAATAATCATAATTCACTTTCACTACATTTGTTTTGGCACTTTTACAATGCTATGTTAATTGATAGTTACAAGTATATTGCAACATCCCAGCAAGACTCTACTGTTTATATATGTCTTGAATGGTTTACAAAATATATGAGAAACATATGGGCAATGCTATGAATGCTAGCACATTTTTAAATAACTTTACACATCAACAGCTTAAGAATTATTTGGCAGTGACATATGGTGGAAGAAACTCAGTGATCTTCCCCGCGATGCTCAACAGAAAGCAAGTTGGATTAGACCCTAAACACCACTTGATATTCAGTTTTGAGAGAGCTACAACCCTCACCTACGTTTTGAGCTACTCCCATTGTGAGAATTTATATCAACATGGGTTTGGCATTTAAAGATCCCAATCTAATACTTTTTGAAGTTGTATTTTGTAGGAAGTTATTATCATCATGTAGCAAAAAGGGATAACACCTCACAAAATCTTAAACTTTTTATAAAAGCTGGTTGTATGACGGGTGCTACTAGTAGGGCAGGGCAGGGCAGGGCATGCTCACTCTTTCTGAACATCAGATGCCATCACTAAATTTTGGTGGTTCATACACACACCTTCTTTATTTAAATTGCCAGAATGTCCAATGAATCTGTCTTGACAGATTTTGATTTAGATTATTCTCTGGAGTTGATATTCTTATTCAGTCAGAAGGGGTAATCTCAAATATATTTTATGCTTAAACATGTGCATTAACTTTCTTTGAGATATGTAAGATAATAGGGTATCATAGAAAAGCTTAAATCAGCTGTCATATTAAATGTCTCAAAATATACACCTGAACAAAAGTTAAACCCCACCCACCAGATTAGTGAACTGTTACTTTTGGCACTTAACAATGACGAGATGTACGATTGTCATAAGCTGTACATGTAAACCTCATGTGATGCAAAAGTTGTCCCAAAGCTTTTTCTTTTGTTCCAAACGGATATGAGCATAATGGAATTTTATTGAAGACCCGAAATTAAAGGATTAGAAACATTGGGGTTTTTTTTTATTTCCTGTTACTGTCATGATATCAGCAGATCATATCAGCTGTCACATAGACACCATAGGGAGTGCAGAGTCTATTGCAAGACAGAAACCTCAGTAACGTGTGTATGATCCACAGACATTGACTACCGCTTCAACCCTACACCTCATACTCATTACAAGTTGTAAATGCTTCTTTGAGGCAAACGGTTTTATTCTTCATAAAGGGCAGCTTCAAGTTCAATGAAATTTTGAACTTGGGGATCACTGTGTCTGATTTTCCGGCCAATAATGTCCCAGAGATGCTCAATCAGATTAAGATCTGGACTACAGGCTGGCCAAGGAAGATTGGCATTAGCTTCTTGGTGCAAAACTGCCTGAGATTTGTGTGGTCTAGCATTGTCGACCATGTAAACAGGTCTTGACTGAAGAGGATGGTTGTCAAAATGAGGGACTACCACTGGACAAAGAACGGCATCTTGGTATTGTTGGCCATTTAGGTTACCATGAATTGTCATCAGCAAAAGTTTGCAGTCTAAAGAAACACAACCGTATATCATGACAGATCCGTTGCCACATGCTATAGTCTTCTAGATGTACTTTAGTGCAAAACGAGTGTTAAATTGCTTACAAACATGTATTCGACCATCAACAGTTCATCACAGCATTCAACACTCATCAGACCAATGGATCTTTCTCCAGTTGGCCATGTTCCATTGACTACAAGCACGACAACATATCAGATGATTCCACATGTGCCTATTAGTCAGTTGAGGACGTTTTACTGGTCATCTGGCGTGATAACCAGCCGCTCTTAGGTGACGCCTTACAATCATCGACGAAAGTCTCTGATGGGTAATCCACTGCAATCTTAAATCTGTTGAAGTGGCAAATGGATTTCAACTGATTATCCTGAAAAAAACCGTCTATCCTCTCTGTTAGAGGTCGTTTTGATCTACCAGTCCTATACCTGTCCAAATGAATGATAACACTCTGATGACAACCCACTTGTCTTGCAATGGCTCTACATTTTTCATGCCTGTCGTGTGCCATCTTTCAGCATTCAGTAATTTCTCATCACCATGGCTGATTTTCAACCTCAACCTCAACAGTGGAAGGTGAATCTCACAGGAGCAAAATGCATGTCTGAAACTTGAATTTCACTATTTATAGGGTAGGGAAACTGCAGCAACACGTAAACAACACCTTCCTTGGGGTATCTGAGCAAATTTGGGTTCATGAAAAATTGGAAGCCTAATTAAGTCTTGGATCATCATATTTTGTATTTCTGATTACAACACATGAAATCAAGTGACTAAGAATATTGTGGCGCTTAACTTTTGTTCAGGTGTATATATAGGTGGCATGACCACCCAAAGATTGACAGGACTGGAAATTGTTATAACACGCCGTTTACTTCCCCAGTTTAAATCCCCAACAGAATTATCTTATCTTGGCTGAAATCTCTATCCCCCCCAACCCGACCCCAACCACCATCTGTGACACCCTCAGCATATAACAGATTAGTTATAGTCGGTAGGGTTCAGGTGTCATCCTCCTCCAAACATTGGAGTCAGACTCTGACTGGAATCGATCTGAGGTATGACGACGGGTGTGATATGACCGACGTTGAAGCCATCACACTATTGATTGCTGTATTAATGCCCAAGCCATGGTCCTCTGCTTTTTGCCATAGTAGTGTAATTCTTGCAAAAGATGCAAAACCTTTGCCCTCGGACATGGTATGAATGGCTACAGTTAGCCCAGATCAGCTCAATCAAATTCAGCTCACGCAGACTCGGTCGGTCATTTGCAAATCACTTGTTCACAATCGATTCCCCAAAAAGGTGTTTGGGCTGCTCTCTCTTGGTCTTTTGTTTGGAATACATTTATGTTCTGTTGGGAAGTATTCCTTATTGCTAATAAGGGTTGTTGGTTTTTATAATGTTTAAATCACCTGTTGAACATCGTAATTGTACCATATGTGGATTATAGGTATTCTCTCTTTGATCCACATTCTGTTTGTTTCGCGTGTGTGGAAGCAAGTTGTGATAACGACTCTTGTTGTGTAGAATGTTCTGATGTTGATGCATTTACATTTTATTTTTCAGTTTGTAAGAAACGGGTGACCAAGAATTCTTTTAAGTGTGCTTTAGCAACTTCTGATCCTGTTGTGAAAAAGCCATGTATTGTTAACAATGTCTTTTCTTTGCAGCAGGTCAATGATGCTCTACCCTCATCGGCTAGATCTCACTAAGCTATGCCGGTGGAGATAGAGGATTTGGTTGATGTTGTCCCCAAATCCTATATAATGTATCCTATATTGTATGATGTGGGTCAACACAGAGTTCATGCAAATCTTTGCCAAAATGGCCGACCATATGTCTACCTTGTCGGGATGGTTAATGGGTGGGGCTTCACTGGTGAAAGGGGCGATTACGGCCAACCCTTTTTCTTTCAACCCAATGCTACATCTAGACTGGTGCACTTGCTCACCTGGCGGTGTCAGTGGTGATGTCGCAGCCTCCGCCCAGTCAGCAGAGAGCGCTGAGATAAACCCAGGCCTTTCTGTACAGCATATATGCCTGTGCTTGCTCCATCACTGGCAGGAGCTGGTCTCGTGCCTCTGTCTGTGCTACACCCTAACCAGCTAGCACAGATCAAGGCTGGGGCTGTGCGTACTTAGGCGTACAGCTTCACGCCAGGTCACCTGGACGCAAGTGGCCTGGATGTTTCCCTGTCACAGGCCATGGCACTTCAGCCACAGAGTTATGTTTACCCTGGTCAGCTTGACCCTTACAGGTACACAGGCAGCATGGCCACAGCAGGTCCCATAGTGACCCCAGCCAACCCAGCAAGCTCGCTTTCAGTTAGCCAGCTACATGCAGTCTGTCATTCCAATGCTCCATTTAGCGAAAAATACTGTGCTGAATGAAGAGGATGAAGACAATGGCCTGTATCTTTTTCATGATGCTGAGGTCCTGGCATGTTTTACAAGCCTTTTAAACAGGGTGACTTGGATGACCATCACTCTAGCGGAGGGAGAGAAGGTTTTTCTACTGGCATTGTCAGTTGTAAGGGCGCTTCTGTCGCACTGGATACAGCCTTCAAGGAGGCTTGTTCTATGTCAGTTAAGCTTCCTTGACTGGCGACGAAGGCGAGAGACCCCATTCACGGGAAACCTTACCTTCATGAAGCGTCCATTCTAGATCAGGATTACACCTTGTATGCCAAGTCTACCGCATATTGTGTGGAGGACAAGAAAATGGCCTCAGTCGATACTATGGTCAGAAATGCTATGTAATGATTGTTGATAGCATAGCACACCAATGAATCGCTGGTGGACAATTTGCATGCGTTGCCCTTCTTGTCTGAAAGCGAGCACACCATGTGATCGGTTGCCTGTATGCAACAACGTTGGCTCAAGGAGGTGGTATTGTCCCTGTCATCCCTCTTGTTAGGAAACAGGAACTTATTCAGAACCTCAACTGGACAAATCTTTAGAATAAGAAGTTTATGCAGCTCCCCTGGTAGGGTAGGATGTTGTTCCAATAAAACTCTACTAAACCAGGTTCCGTGACCAAAACAATTACTCCAATCTCAGGTCTGCTGTGGATTCGCTCCCAGGAAGGCTAGGGTACAGGACTTCCTCCCATGCAGGTCAGTCTTTTTGCACTGGTTGGATATCATGAACAGGGAGTTAATGCAGCTTTCCTGGTTAGGTAGACGGTTATTTAACAAGAGTTTGTTAGATGTCGTAATCAAGCAAAGCAATGTCAACAGGTCCTCAGCCAACACCACAGATGAATCTTTCACTGGGAGGCGTTCCGCTTCTGCTAAAGTGGGGACGGGACTGCTTTATTCGCAACAACACCAAGGGTCGCGGCTCAGGAGATTGTGACTCTAGTGGTCAATTTTCCAACAAGTGACTATTTACCAACTATGGGCGAGTGGGATCTGTGTATCCCCCTTGTTCCCAATTGACCTACTCCAGTAGATGGCAGGTTGCTGACCTTCGCCAGATCCCTACATCTTTGGCCCCATGGCTTTTAACAGGTATCACCAAACCTGTACTTCAGTTTCTACACTGCAGTGGGGTGAGGACTGATTTCTACCTAGTTAACAGTCTTCTTGCCTATACGCTGTCCATGGCACTCTGTCAGCAGCTATTGTTTGCCATCAAGTTTGTCAAACATTTTTTGGGGCTGGTCAACAAGCAAAGGTCGGAATTGATACCATCCCAGGACCTTCAGTTCCTCTGCAAATGCTTTATCTCATAGGAGAATCATTTAGAGGTTCCTCCCAACTGCTGAATCAAAATCTATTGAGCATCCCTGCCCCATCTACAGGGTGCGGTCTCTGTACTTCAATGGCAGCAAGTTCTGGGTTTGCTCACTTTAGCTCAGGACTTGATTCGCAGAGGACACCTACAACTACGCCCTTTTCAGCATTTTTGCTGCCACACTTGCAGTTCCTAGGCTGGCTCCTTAAGACCCCGGAACTCTTTAGGACTATGAGGTGGTGGCTGCTCTGTTTGAATGTTTGTACAGGTGTTTGATTGAGTGAGCCACCATTCTGGGCTAGGGAGCCCACTTCCAGGCAGCAGATGTGGTGACCAACGTCCATCGACGATCCACCAGAAGGTATATGATGATAAGTGTGCATTTTTCGAAGCATATATCTGATTAAGGATTTGTTGCCATTAATGCCACTTCACCATAAATAGCTGATTACTAGTTTAGTTTATTTTCAAAAATCTGGAAAACTCAAAGACTCAGCTCTAGATACTTATCTGCAGCTTTAGCCTCAGTGGTACCAGGTCTCTCCGACTTGAAGCTGCTGAGTGTTTCGAAGCTGCAAGCTCTCTTTCACACCTATAATAGCAAAGATGCAGTGCAGAGGTTTATAACTCCAGCGTGGGATCCAAACATTGTGTTGCAACACCTTGCTTGTTGTGCCTATGAACCAATCAAGGCTATGTCACATGAGTTAAAAACACATGAGACACTATTTCTTGTAACTTTAGCAACAGCAGCTAGGATATTGAAAATCAACGCTCTTGATATTGCACAAGTTAGATTTTTTAGAAAGTGCATGGTTCTGTTAACTGGGGTTTAAGATACAACTTTATTGCTAAGAACATACTAATCATCAGGATCCAAGACAGTTTCACATTCCATCTCTTTCTTCCATATTAGGTAGGCATGATATCAAGGATGTTCCTTTGTGTCCAGTTAGGGCTTTAAGGATCTGTCTTGACAGCAATTGCACCAAGCACAGGCTCTTTAAAGAGGTTGGATAATAAAGCCTTTATACCTCTAACACAATGATATTTATTCATATGAGAGAAAAAACAATTTTAAACAATATTAAAGCATAAAAAGTGGGGTTTCTCACGTTTGTTTTTTATTTGTTTTTTAGGGTAATTTTTGGCTTAGTTGTGAAAAAAATTAGAATGCTGAATTTAAAAAAAATAATTTTTAATTGCAATTAATATCTAAAAAAATGTATACATATAGTTATGTAAAAAATATATTAAAAATACTTACATATTGTTGATATTAACAGTACTGTTCACATGATTATTGTTCAATAAAAAGATCTTGTAAAAAGTGCAGATTTTCACCTTTGATTTTTGAGGAAAAGAAGAATCCGATTTTATTAAAGGGAGATAACTTTTCCTTACAGTTTACGTAATTGAGCTAAATTTAGAAAAAAGTAGTTTTAAATAAATAAAATGCCAAGACAAAAAGAAGATGAAATAAAGTATTTTATTAACAAATAATCTGCAAAAATATCATTTAGAACATATTTGATATATTCTTGACTATTTATTTGGTGAAAAATGCACCCCACAAAAGGCTTACAGTTACACCCGACTTAGCTGAGAAATCAAACTTAGCCAATATAATCTGAACCAACTTGCAGAATGAATATTTTTAAAATATTATTTCGTACTGAAATTAAAGAAAATTGTGGCTGTTTTATTTGAATGAGTGACAATGTTTTTCTGTTTGTGTGGTTGAGTCTCATGTGAATTAGATCCCACATCCTTATAGTACGGCACCAAATTTTCATAAAATGTGCACCAACTCCACAAAAGGTTTGAAAACACCTGATTCTGCCAAAATCTAACTCGGCCGATACTGCAATCAGTTTTAGTGGACAGAATTTTGTTACGAAAGACTTATGTTTGTATGAACCAATAAAGTAAAATAACTAACTTCATAATAAAGACAATGTCGCAAGATATGATGACGTTAGCTTTGTTTGACTGGATTTTAGGATACTTTAACAAGATACAAACCATACTGAATGTCAGTTTGGCAAAATGGGACCCATAAATTGCTACAAATGTCACATCACTGACACAATAATTTCACACATCTACGTGAATGAAGATTAAATTAAACAATTAATTCCACTAACATCCTCATTCATATTTTATTGTCAATTTTTTCGGTTTTTAATAGTCATATAAACTCGGAAAAGTTGAGTGAATTAGCTAGTAAGTCAATGACACTTCCCTAAAAGACATACTTACAAACAGAACTCCGGTGAAATAAGGTCACACAGAATAAAAACAACACACAAACACAAATCGTATTATTTTATGTTTAATAGTTATTGTTATAGAGACAAGTCACCCAAGCAACTACAATAACTGTAATTTACTACAGTACATACTGTAGTCGACTGTGAAAATACTTCAGAAATACTGTAGTAATCA